>JAULJZ010000019.1:10884517-10898917 GCA_032270985.1 Heliamphora pulchella | reverse complement strand
GAACAAACTAGAAAAAGTAATTAGAGAAGCTTATTTGAGGTATGAGATATAGTGTCATGCTAAAAGTTATTGTTTCTTTCATGTTCATATTGAGATTTTCATCTCTTGAGTTTAGAGTTAGAATGAGAGTGGTTATAAATGGAGATGTTTAATGTTTAGAGTTTTATGTAGCACCTCTAAGTGATAAGAAATGGATTATAATTGAAAAGGCATGGATAGCATAAAAGATTGTTGTTTTGTTTGAATTTTAAAGAGGATTTGTTATTATAAATTATTTTGAAAGTGTTTAGAACCTGTTTTACATGTTAAGTAATGGCTTGAGCTTGATTAGTTTGTTTTAGAGTGAGATTAGAGAAACAAAAATTGTGTTTCAATATACTTTTGTTCAATCCGAGTAGGTGCAAACAGCACCAACACACTTTCTTAAAATGGCTATAAGTTGCAGTAGAAAACTTGAAATTGCGCATCGTTTTTTTTTGTTAGAACCAGAACTCAAATATATTTCCTTGCAGTTTAATTTTTTTTATAGTAAATACAAATTCTAGTTTAAAGATGACCCAAAATCTGTCTCTGCAACTTAATTTTTGGTATTGTTATGTTAACTTTGAAATACTATAATTTTTTCGTCTGAAATCCATTTTACACTTATGACCAACCGAATTAAAAGTTATTAATTCTATTTTCATATGGTATAAATCTCACAAATAATTACTTATGTACTTGTACTAATGTTTTCGCTATAAAAAGGTGGGGTAGTTTTGACACTTAGTTAATGTCTCTATAAATTGTGATGCCTATGCTTTTATTTATCTCAAAGTATGTAGCATATATGAAATAGAAATTATGATTTATTAATTGTTCTGCGATATGAGAATCCATAGGCAATATTTGAGATGAAAAAGTTAAAAATGTATTTTAATTCCATAGCCTTGAATATGAATGTGGCGCAATGTCACATTAGGAGTACAATGATGTATATAAATGGTTGATGCTATGAATTGAGCATTGAAAGTTAGCTCTACTATTGAGCATTTTGAAATGGCCCTTGCAAATGGTCAAAGCCATGTTCTCAGAGTAGGCTAAGGCATTTGGGGTAATGGTACCGTAACAACTCCTGGTTGGGAGGTGAAAACAATCCCAAAAGCTATGTTAGCATAATATATATCTTTACGATATGCAACTATGATGTTTAGCTCTGTTACGAGGGAATTAAGATATAAATTGTTGATATTCCTCTTTTAGGAGATGAAATATGATATCTTGAAAATTGTTATGGTTATACCTTTGTTAAGAGGACAGCTTTTGAACTTAAGAGATTGAAAAATGTGGTTATCAAATTTTGCCCATAAGCTGTTTTTGTGAGTTTATATTGATTTTTAGTTAGTGTTTGTGAGCACATCGATATTTAGCTCACTCTCACACAGTTTGATAGGTTTGACCGGCCCTAATGACTAAGAGCAATCCTTGAGAAGATTCATTGTATACTTAGTTTGACGTTGGTGTTGGATGAGTTCTAGTTTTGTATAATCTTCTAGAATTTGGTTCATGTTTGGGTGTTGTAATAAGAACCTTGTTGGTTTTAAGTTTTTTTTTTATATTGTAGTGAGATGGCACAGTTATAGTTGTACTTTTGTGCATACCTCGGTGTGCTTTTATATATCAGTTGGTTATTATTCCTTTTGAATCAGTTAGTATTTTTTTTATTTCACCCATGTAAGGTCTCAGTCTTTTAAAACGAGCAGCGCCTTACATTAGCTTTCTTACAAAACCAATCTTTGGCTGAGTGTTAGATATGATTTTACAAATTTTCTTTGGGTACGAAGTTCGAACGGTGCTGGATTCTACTGACAGCTTGTCAAATCATGCCTTATACCATGTGATATACACTTATGCATAGAAGGCTTGAAGAAATAAATTAATACTGTTATCCCTTCACCTTTAGCCAAAGTACATGGCATGACATACCTAATAGGTAACATCATTGTAGGAATGAGGCCATGTGTTATCTTTGCAACAGAAATCTTACTATAGAAAGAAAAAGATTTGACGAATCACTACTTACACTCATGATTGAAACAGGATACAAAGTGCCATCATCAGCAAAATGAGGAGTCTTCTGGATTCTGCCAATTGCAATGATAGCAACTTCAGGCGCATTGATGAGAGGTGAACCAAATTTTCCACCAATTGCTCCAATATTGCTCAAAGTTATAGTCCCACCAGATATATCATCAGGGCTAAGCTTGTTAGCTGAAGCCAATTGAAATAGCCGTGAGAGTTCCTTTGTAACCTGATGACATGAAAGAGAAATATCAAATAAATTCTTCATATTAAACAAGAGAATGTAGCTGATGCCTGAAAAGGAAGAACAGGAGGAAAAAAAACAGAAGATTATAAGAAACAAAGAAATTGAACTAAAACAGTACTTAAAAGAGCATGCAGTTTGTCAATCTGCTTTGCAAGAGGAGAACTGCCAACAGAAAGAAACCCAATGCCAATGAAGAAACCATATCTAACTATTCCAAACAGTGATAACAATAATAAAATTATGCGCTTTCATTAAATGAACATTAGCTCATGAAAACTGAAAAAGATATCGAACACTCACACCTTCCAAAAATGGAATATGTTACGTCTACAAATGTACCCGCAATAGAAAAGCACATTTCAACAAAGCTTGCCGTTCATTGTTCTTTCCCCTTCTTGAAGAGAGAAACAACAAAGACAAGCAAAGCAATCAATCAAAAACAATGATAAACAAGACTGACGCACTAAACTACGCAGATCATGAGTTTAAAAGAACTTACCTCCAAGATGGAAAGAGACTGAACCTTCTTTATGTTGGGTACAACTAGACCATGTTGAGTAGCCATGGCAATACCAATGTTGTGAGAACCTACAACAAAAATAAACATCCTGTCAAAGATTTATAGATGAGGAAAATAATAGACATTCGTAGATACATTCAAAGATTTAGCATCATGACATTGATCACATCCTACCAAAAGTTGCTTCAAACCAATAATTACTACTAGCACTTTGAGACAGGCAGTACTACCAACATTAAATACCATTTAGCCTTTGAGTCGATTTGAGTAATGTTTGAACTTGCTGTGGTTAAAAGGATTCAACCCCAATGATTGGCACAAAATGATAAGTTTGATTTGGCTTTGGTTTGAACCTCCTATGGACATCGAACCATACTACAAGTTTTAAGAATTTTATTGAAAAATTGTATTTCTATGGTGATTAACTACTTTCATTATTTAACTAAATTTTGTAACAATGGTTACCTCAAAAATAATGTGGTAATCTATGAAGCACGGATACTTCTACGAAAGAGGCGTGTCATGTCGGACAACCGTGCCGAACACCAACACTCTTTGGATAGTTCGACACTTTTTAAATGTGTCTTATTTAAAAAAATTAAATTATTAATACTACACATCTTTCTGACAGTTGCAAATACATTGATGACATTGCTTGAACTCTCTAAATACGTCAATGATGAATCTCTTAATAGTAACATTATTTTGGATCCTTCAAAATGCAACTTATATCCATTAACTATGTTTTGAAATATTTATAAATTTTGCATATTTTTTAGTAGTGGTATGTTGCATATTTGTCATTAATTTTGAATAAATTAATTATATATTTGACATATACTAGATATATAAAAATAAATTTCTAACATATCCCAAACGTGACGTGTCTTCCATTTTTTGAAAATCGACGTGTTCGCTTGTCAGTGTCGTGTCCGTGTCATGTCGCATGTCGGGCTACTTAAGTCATAATGAATTCAAATTCATAGGTTGTCTTCATCCAACAAGTACAATCTTAAGACCGCTAAAACTGCCTGGTTACATAATGGTAAGTCCCCTCGACTGACGACAGTTGTTGCAGGACTCTGAACATAATTTAGACTAAACAGCCTCCATGCGTGGGAACAGGAATTGCTCCTGAACAAATCCTCTTGCAAAGTGTCAGGGACTCAGGTACAATAAGGTTAGCATTGTTCAACATCAAATATTTAACATTTAATTTGAAAGTAGATGGCTAGGTCAAAAGGAGGTATATAATAATGATTACGGTAAGACTAAGACAGCTCTCATTGAACTCACATGGAAAATAAGCAACACTTTTCTGGTGTTGAAGAAGAAAAGAAAAGAAACCGGGGGGCAAAAAAAAGAGCAACTAAGCGAGGCTAATTCATAGTAGCAGAACATCATTTTCATCTCCATGCTCATACTCATTAACCAGCTTTAATCTTTATTCTTGAATCAAATAACATACATGGAGCTAAAATGTTCTGGACAGCTGGATCCAAAGAACTCTAATTGTTACTCATTCTAGTTTGGATACCTTTTCTGTAACCCTTATGCTCTCATCTCTTCATCTCTTTTCCCAATTTTGTTGCACCCCAGGACATACACAAACGCCCCCTGCTTTAGATGGCAATTGGCATAGAACATTTTGGCGCTTAAATGAACATAAGTCTGACATGTCATGTGTCTCAACATTGCACCAAACAAGTTCTCACTAGTACTAATAATTCAGAGGAGATCATAAAGCACAAAAATACAATAGGTTAAGCAGCATCCAATAAATGTCAAATTGACAACTAATAGAGAGAATTGAGAAATATGAACCTTTCAGGGTGACTGTCTGCAAATTCTCATCGAAGCAGCTATTTAGAAAGGGATATTTGCTCAATGCCATTGAAAGTGACTTTATCAAGACAGGAAGGAAAGTGTGCTTGACATCTGGATCAGAATTCTCCTTTTGAAAAGACGCTTTAAGCTCCACAAGTGCATCACAATTTATCTCTTCGACGTAATGAAAATGGGGAATTTTGGCAGCCAAGGTCATTGATTTAACCATTGCACGTTGGAATCCCCTGTAACGAATGAATGTTTTTAAGTTGCTTATTCTAACCAGACCAACTCAAGACCATCTTCTACATGATTTGTGTGCATCACATAATTTAAATACATTACTACATAACACATCTGTACAAAAGAGGATATCAACAAATAAATAAAATAATATATCTCTGCAAGGTTTCAGAATTCAGAAAGTGAATCAGAGTAGTTTTGCTGGTAAAGCAAATAACTCACTACAACGGTAAGCGACAACTAACAAATGAGAAAAACTCCATTTCGGGTACATGAGAGTATGAAACACTCCAAATACATAAGGAGCAAACTCAGTTTCAGGTTCATTCATGGTAACATGCTGATAAGATTCAAATGCAACTAGAAATTCCAAAGAACAAGCCTCAACTATTACTAAAATAATGAGAGACAAAATAATATCATCCTATCTACTCTTGTAAGGGATTTTTCTGATGACCACCACTGGCAGTGAAATGTGGCCTGAGACAGCATTCCACTTAAGTTACAATTACAAAGCAACTATTCACATACCAGGAGACAACCTCACCAGTCACCATTATTTGATGTCTGCAGTATGCATGGTACTGGTGGATTGAGGGCAAAAGCTAGAACATCATAGCTCCCTAGGCTGACAGCTTAAATTGTTGTTTATTACGTGCAATGGCACAGTGATAACATATGCCAACAATAATAATTTGTAAGCATGTTTTGTCCGCCATTTCTTGCACTTTTTATGTGTCTTTCTGAAACAAAGTCAGATTACAAAACAAAGAGATAAATGTTATCTAATTATTCCAGGTTCACAATTATCAATATTACCTCAACGTAATGGTCTCATCTCCATAGTTCCATCCATGTGCAGCTGACACATGCGAGTATTCCTCTTCTCCTCCCAGCAACTGTTCTCTGGAAGAACCACTCGAGGAGGCCAGAGCTTCATTGACAATTCCTTTGTCAGCAGCATATTTGAGGACATCTTCTCTCAGTACCTTTCCATCCTTTCCGGTTCCATTGACATCACTTATATTTATACCATATTGCTTTGCAAGGTGCCGGACAGCAGGCGTGGATAGAACTCCACCTATGCTAGTCTTCTTAAGTACTGAACTTTGACTATTTGAGTTGCATATCTCAACAATCGGCGACTTAGTATTTTTGAAATTATCAGCAGTCTGAGTTGGAACTGGAAGCTCTCCAACAGCCATCTTGAGAAGTGTTTCACCAACCTGAAATTTTAGCAAACTTGGAAGGCTTTAAAATCCCTATGCTAAACGCTTGACCCATTCCCAAGTCCAAACTATTTATAAGCAATTAGAATTCTACTCTACCTAATGCTAAGTACCTTAAAATCATTTGTTGGGTTCTAGAGTCCCTCTTATTAGGTTGGCAATCCTGGTTGGCAAACACTATTTGAGTTGTAATTGTTTTCTTTCTATCTTTGTACTGTTAGCAAAATAAAAGATGAATGAGAAAATTATTATTGCAATAATGAAAGGCTTAACAACTAAAGAGGAATTACATAATATAAATAAATAAATCCTAAACCCTAATGGCCATGTTTGTTTTATAGGATAGGATTAGAGGTCATTAATTATTCCCTCACTAATAGTCATCAATGGGCATGGATTGTTAATCCTAACTTTTGTCACCTCCCATGTTTGATTATCTCATGGGATTGGAAAACTTATCCCATCCAATCACACGTTTATTTGTAAATTAGAAAACCAAAATTTATACATATGGCAATAATGCCCTTGGAAACAATTGTAGCTAAACCAATAATAACAAATAGAAAATGAAAAATCACAGTAAATGATTAACCACTAACGAGCAATATAGCAAGAGTTTCAAATAAATAGATTTGATCAAAAAAATTAAAACGATTGAACGTCAGTAACTCTATATGATTGAATAACATTGATTTTAAAATAAAATGAACAAGGATAATTTTCTGTGTATACCGTACAATTTCGTAACTATCAATATGATCCAACCATACACTTATCGATCTTCAAGCAACTTAATATTTTATATAATATACATTTTAGTAAGCTTTAAAACATAAATTATTTGAATAATTAAAATAGACCCACCATAAACAGTATAATAAATAAATGAAGGCTTATTGAAATGGACCCACCGTTAATAAAGAAATGAAAAACATCAATTTCTTTGAGAAATGGAGAAGATCCAAATCCAAGAGAATACATGATGCGAAATTACTTTTATCTACTTTTCCTCAGTTTTTATCAACAACAAAAAAAACTTATTACACAACCAAAAAAGTATAAATTTATCCTTGGAAGGGGGCGGAACTGTTGTCTAAATTAAGAATCCTGGTAATTAAACATCACAGAAAAAATAATTCTAAGAACTATCGAGAGATATTTTTTAAAAATCTTTTTCTAGAACTAGCATGCACATGTAAGCTTCTTTATAAAGACTCATTATTTGGTTTCTTTGTCCATTACAAAAGGGAGAAAAATTATTGTCTAAATTAAGATTCGAAAAATTCTTTTTAAAAATTAAATAAGTAGTTGAGAATATTTATATTCAATGGTATAATATTCATTTTATGGTCTTAAAGTTTAACCCTCCAATCCCTGGATAATGTATCCCAACCCCCTCCATGGGACTGAATTATCCCTCATTTGTGGAATTGTCAATCCGTTCCAAATTGTTTGTCCGCCTCTCCTTTTTACATCCAAACATAGGATATAAGTTCGACTAAAGATTGTCAATCTAATCCTAACCTTGGATCTCACAAAACAAAAATAGTCAATTAGTCTTAATAACTAAACTATCATTTGGATAACAAAAACAAATAATAACAAAATAACCAAAAAATACACTTTCACACACCCCCTCAAACTCATGATGAGAGCCAGGTGAGCAATGAGAATTTGTGAAGTAAAAACCAAAAATGAGCCAAAGTGAATCTTAGTAAAGAACTAGACAAACTGCAATGACGAGGAGACAAAAGGCAGATCAATGATACTAAGCTTAAGACGTTAACAAACAAAGTGACAATCAATTTATATATACTTTGTACACTCATGAATGACAGAATTATGAGCAATCTGAATTGCACTCTTATTATCATAGTAGAGAGAAGAGAGAGTGTTGGATACCTTGATACATTGTTGAATTCATTTTTTTACAGTTTAAGCTTTTGGGACAATTGGTGACTTAACTTGGTATCAGAGCTCTAGTTCCATGAGGTCTTTAGTTCAAATCTCGTAATGTGTTTTCCTGTTATATTTGTTGTTGTATACTATGTGTGTTGGTGTACTTGTTCAGTTTGTTCACCTCTCCACGTGCGAGACAGGGTCGCATTTGTAGGGGAGTGTTCGATAGCTTGATATACATTGTTGGGCCCATTTCTTAACAGCTTAAATTTTTTAGATAATTGGTGATTTAACTGAGAGAAACACCCAAATTAGGGAGAAGCCATCGGAGCGAAACAATCTCAACGGTAGTATGAGCCATGAAACGATAATCAACTTCAGCAGTAGAACGAGAAATGATAGACTGTTTCTTACTCTTCCAGGAAATTAGGGGAGTCACCAAAAAATACACAAAAACTAGTTATGGACTTGCAATCAAATACATCGCCAGCCTAATCAGCATCAACATGAGCCCGAAGAGTCAAAGGTGAAGACAAAGACAAGAATAAGCTCTGAAAGAGAGTACTACAAACTTAACGCAAAATGCAAAACAAAGTTACCCAATGAGTGAAGCAAGGAGCAAAAATAATACTAACCACATGAACGGCGTACGCAATATCAGGAGTCTTAGTAAGACAGACCAAATTCCCAACCAAATCTCGATAGACAGTGGAATCCTTAAGAAAAACGCCATCAGAAGAAAAGAACCTGACATGCAACTCAATGGGAGTATCCACAACCTTATCATCAGTGATGTGAGCACGGTGAATCACCTCGTTTGTATATGTTGATTGAGATAAGAAATAACCCTTAAGAGAATAAGCAACCTCTATACCAAGAAAGTAACGCAGATGACCCAAATCTTTCATCTTAAATACACAAAACAAATGTTTCACTTCATAGATAACAGCAGAATCAGAACTAGTGATAATTATATCATCCACATATAACAACAAAATAACCATCCCAGCATGAGTGTGGCGAAGAAGACAGGCTGAATCATGAGGATTAATAGTGAAACCAATCTGGATTATAGTCGACTGAAAACAGTCATACTCGACACAATGAGATTGCTTCAAACCATAGGGGTACGATAAAGAAGACATACAGAACTAATAAAATGTGGAAGGCCTGAAAGAGAATGCATATAAGCTTTCTCCTTAAGATGCTCATTGAGAAAAAGCATTATTGACATCCAGCTGAAATAGAGGCTATTGACGAATTGCAGCAATAGAATCAGAGTACAAACTATAATCATCTTGTCCACAGGTGCAAACATTTCCTCATAATCTATCTCATCCTACTGAAAAAAATCATTTGAAACTAATTTGACTTTATAGCACTCGAGAGAACCATCATAATGAGTTTTAATTTTGTAAACCCATTTACATTTAATAAGATTCTTACCGGCAAACAATAGAATCAAATCCTAAGTACAAGTCTTCTAAAAAGCAGTTAATTCTTCTTGCATAGCATTGATCCAATTTGAATCAATACATGTTTCTTTATAGGACTGAGGCTCAAAATAAGTATGAATAGTAAATAAAAAGGCATGATAAGAAAACAAAAAACAGGTGAAGCGGACAACATATGGAATGTCAACATATATAATTAGGATATGGGATTATTTAGATATTCTTTAGGATATTATATTATTTAGATATTTTTGAGGATATTATATTATTTAGCTATTATTTTATTTTCATTTTCAGTTAATTAGAATATTATATAATTTTGTTTCTATTAGTTAAGAATTCAAGTTCCTATTTTTAATTAGAGTTTATGTTTATAAATAAGTAGTATTTCAATGTATTAGAGAGACTTGAATGAATAAAAATTGAGTTTTGAGTTTTTGATTGCTAGTTTAGAATTTATTTTCTTTTCTTTTTAGTAAATAGTAATTTAGTCGTCAACCGTCCAGCATCAACAGGTGTAAGAAATACCAAGTTTAACCAATGGAGTACGAGCACGCAAAGAATAGTGCCGTTTAGGGGGAGCAAGATCCACAAAAATAGAGAGAGCTGAGTCGAAGCCGGTGGGTATGTGTTGGGAAAGAGGCTTCTTACGAGAATAAACCAACAGAGGATATGAAGTAGCATAAGGACGAGGCGTAGAAAGAAGTTAAGAAACATCAACAGTAAGAGTAAACTCTTCAAAAGGCACATCACGGAAAGGGATCAATAAAAATTAAATCATCTTTGAAAATAGGTGCATGGGAGAGTAAAGTATAAGATTTGCTCGAGGAACACAACATGACGGGAGACATAAAGCCATTTGATGTAAGATAATAACACCAATACCCTTTTGTTAAATATCATAGCCCAAGAAGACATAGAGGATTGAGCAACTGCTCAGTTTAGTGCACTTCCATTTGGGAATAAAAACAAAACAAACACAACCAAATACACATAACGAGTAATTAGAAGGATGACCAAACAACTTTTTATAAGGAGAGATGCCAGAAAGGAGGTGTGGACATGCGATTAAGAAGATACACAGCAGTAAGTATGACTTCTCCCAAAAAACTGACAGGGACAGAGGAGGAAAAGAGAAGGGAGCGAGCAGCGTCAAGGATATGCCGATGTTTCTTTCAACTCTACTATTTTGTACCGGAGTATCAAAACATGATGATTGATGAATAGTGCCAGATACAGTAAAGAAGTCAGAGAATTTTGTTAGAAAATACTTCCCATCCAAATTAGAACAAAAATTTTTTATAATGATAGAAAACTGAGTGTGAACCATTGAGTGAAAAGTGCGTTAGATATGAAAAGGTCAAATTTGTGAGATATGAGATAAACCCAACAAAAATGACTATAATCATCAATTAAAAAAACATAATACACTAAATCACCTTGGAAAAAGGTACTGCTGACATTTTTGTAAGTATACAACCACTGCACTCAAAAATGTTACGAGTAAACACTTTACTTAAGCAACCAGACTGAATTAACTGTTTTGAGCGCTCATTAGACAAATAACTTAACCTCGAATGCCAAAGATAAAAAAAAAATGTTGATCTAAACAAAAAGAAAATGGAGTTATAGAAGAAAAGTCTAGAGGAGTGTGCAAACTTTCCAACACATAAATCACAAATCCTATGCCCGATCTCAACCTGCTTCTGAGACATTCCATCTTGAGCAACACAACCAGAGGAAGAAAACAAAACATCAAATCTAGAATCAAAAAGCTGACTAATAGATAGTAAATTAGCAAACTGTGGTATATAAAAAACAACATGAATAAATAAAGTGGAAGATAAGAATGGAAGAACAAAGCCAATAGAAACAACTTGCATAGAAACTCCATTTACAGTAAAAAGGTGATGGGAGAAGAAGGAGAAAGACAATGACTGAGACTCAGACAAATGAGATGTTAGATGATGAAAAGAACCAGAATCAAGGATCCAAATAGTGGGTAAAATACATGTGAAATAAGAACTATGCAAACCTGAAGAAAAAATGGTCATAGAAGATGTATGAGGTTGGAGTCATCTACATAATCGAAAACTGCTCAAACAGAGAACGGTACTAGGAAAGGTAGGGTAGCACTAGAAATCTACTCATGAATCATGACTCATGATGCTGGTCAAAGTATCACGTCTCTAGTCAAAGTGTTATATCAAAAGTTCCTCCAAAATCTAATGCCAAAATACCGTGCAAAGCCAATAGCCAAAAGCTAAAGATATGTTGCATTGTCAAAAGCTCTGATTTCCACTTATTCTTGTAATTTACAATCAAATCAAATCTGAATAATAAAAAAAACCAACCAAGAACAAAAAACCAAGTCTACTGTGCACCAAACAGGGAAACCAAAAGCCAAAACAAGGAACTAGATCTGATGAAGGACGGATTCAAAGACTCCAGCGAGGTCTCTAGTGCTAGTAGTGGACGGTGGGGTTGCTCACGAGGTTTTGCTGGTCGCCAAGGCGCGCTAGTGGTTGAGGATGCAGAAGAAGGGTTAGGCGAGGCTCGTCGGTTGTCGCTAAAATAGAAAAGAGGGCCAGCAAGGCTCATCGATGGTCGGGGATCCCGAAAAAAGGGTCTGCGGAGCTCGTCGATGGTTTGCAATGCAGGAGAGGTTGTCATTGGTCGGCGATGCAAGAGAAGATATCGGCGTGGCTCATTGGCGATTAGGGATGCAAAAGGAAGGGTTTGCAAAGCTCGTTGGTGGTCAGCAATACAAGGAGGAGTTGTCGGTGGTCGGCGATGCAAGAGAAGCGGTCGACATGGCTCACAGTGGTTACTGTTGGACTTGCAGTGGTCAGTGGAAGGCTTATTCAAAGGCGAAGAGAGGGTTTTGCAAAGAAGGGATCATCGAGGCTTACTGATTTCGAAGAGATACGATGCTAAGATTTCGCAGAGAATGATCGCCGGCGATATTAGGGTTTTGTCGGAGGTCGGCAATGCTAGGGTTTTGATGGTGACTCTGATACCATATTAGCTAAAAAGATGAAAGAGAAAACTATTATTGCAATAATACAAGACTTAACAACTAAAGAGAAATTACAAAATATAAATAAACAAAGCCCAACTCTAATTAGTCTTAATGACTAAAGTACTTTTTGCCTAACAAACAAATGACAACCAAATAACCCAAAAATACACTTTTACATATACGACCAACCTAGTGAATTTCACTCATAGGCTTTCCAAGTTTGACATAAACTCCGCCTCAAATTTTTTATATTCTAATAGTTGGTGCTCAACTCGGACTCAAGTACCAATCGAGCACGACATAAGTCCTAGTGAACCTCAAGATTGGTGCTTAACCAGTGCACAAGCATAAGTGAGGTACCAAATCTGAAGCAAAGAATATAAAAGGATCGTTTCTTCATCTAAACCCTAATCGATGAGCCGTTCTTCCATCTAAAGAGAGAGAAACTTGTCCAAGCTTCAAGTGGTGAGCTCGTTACTTGATCTCGAGGGATTATCAACAAATGTATAATCTTTGAGCTAGAAGTCTACACCTCAAATTAATTCGTTTCTTCATCATCCACAAGTCCTTTGAAGGAGTTCAGAGGCACGAGATACCTTCTTTGGTGGATTCCAGAAGATTCGTGAATTCAAATCAGTTGAGAACAAACTCTAAAAAGATGGTGATGTGTAGATCAAAGTTTCTTCATGGCCATGTGTGTAGATCAAAGTTTTAAATATCAGCCGATACTATCCGATATTGGTCGATATATAGTTGTATCACCAATACTGATATCGGTACTGATACCGCGATTTAGGACCTCGGTGTGGATTCACGGTTTGGTTGAAAGAACTTATTGTGGTTGTGTTAAAAGAACTTCTTGTGGTTGTGTTGTTGGTTATATTTACTTCAGTATATCACAATAGCAAACCAATCTCATAAGCAAAGGAGTTTTGTTTTTCATTATCGATAAGACAAACAATGTAATATAGAATCTCAAGGTCTCAAGGCTTCAAATATTTAACATGATAGTGAGCAAGATAAACCTAACCACAAGAAACAGGCAAATGGAAAGAAAGTTTCCTGAATTGAAACTATCTAAATAATCTGCTACCTAACATTGATATTTCTGTTCATTTGACATTATTTTCATAGATTGCCCGCAGTACTTCTCCATTACAAATACCAACCCAATCAAGGCACAGTTTCCTGCTTCCTCATGCAATATACCATCCCCAATTCTCATTCCTAATTCCACAACCATGCAGGAGCAATTATTGATGTAATCTAACTTACACAAAATTTGACATAACTAAAAAATAACTCAAAGAGAAGTAATTGAATTGACTACCTTTACAATGTTACCAGGAGCATGGAGAATTTGTGAAACTTTTCCTCTGTAACGACTTGTAATTTCTATGGTGGCTTTATCACTCTGCACTTCACATAGTGGTTGAAATTCTTCAATTTCCTCCCCCTGGCAGAAACTTTATCCACATTTAATTTTGCTACCATAACATAACCATAAAGCTAGCCTTTAGATAATAAAACATGTGTGCGAGGAAATGATCATTGAAATAGTGAAAACTATGTGGACTGACCAATGTAGAACATTGGTTAGATAGACTTCTCAAGTTAAGTGACAGAAGAGTGATATGCCAGGATACTGATTCATTATGTAGCTATTAGAATCAGAGAAACTAAAAGCCAATGAATCATGATGGTACACTAATGATTAGTTGATCAGAATAAAAGTTTATGAGTTCTACAAAATAAAACAAACACAAGCTGACAGTCAAACCATTAAACCTAACATCAGACCATTAAAGGCAAGATTTAATCTAAAACCCAGCAATTGTTGCTCCAATCTGTGATAGGGAGAATTGTGAGAGATTTCGACATTTATTTGACATGAAGGG
>JAULJZ010000019.1:10868986-10884417 GCA_032270985.1 Heliamphora pulchella | reverse complement strand
CCCATTTAATATATATATATATATATATATATACACGTTATGTATTTTTTAAATGTGGATTTGTGCTAATGTGTTTTAACTTGCATTGTGTGCCACCACCTCCCAATGGTATGAATTGATAATAGTGTCTTATTACTGCCCCCATAATGCAAGACCATTTCTTAAAATTACGAATGTATGATGTGTAGGTATTGGTTGGGCACACCATTCAACATGCTATGGCGTTTTCTACCAATTGAATAACTCCTTTTATAGTATGGATCATCCATTTGACAGCCCTGATTATATAAGATGGACCAAACCACGCTGAATTTGAATTTTCAGTCCATAAACAGTACCATTAATTCCAATGTATGCACTATGCACTGCCAATTCCCAAATTAATTTAAGTGGGTCAAGCCACTTTCACACACAGTTATAGGGCTGGGGCTTCTCTTCAATGGACAATTCAAAAAATGTGGAAGAAAGTGTGGGCTTGGCTTACTATGGATCCACATTCCTTTCATTTAGGTTTCCCATGGTTTTCTCTTTAATAAACTTTTACCAATGACAGATCAAATACATATACTTTTAGATTTTCTTGTTAAGAGGAATTAAAAAAATTGACCCAAAAAAATAAGACTAGAAAAGTCACTTAATACTCATTTTCATATGAACGAGCATACTTATTATATTTATTTTATTATAAAGAACCAAAAATATAAAAAAGCTCAAATTAAAAAAAATCCAGATAAAAAAAGCTCCTAAAAAAGACTAGACTAAATGCAAGTTAATTGAATACAGAAGTGCCAAATTCTATTTTTAATACCAATTTCTTAGGAAAGGGACCAATTGCAAGCTGAACCTCTTGCATTTGCTTAATTTCAGGCCATGCTTGGATGACAAGGATTTTGAGGGAAATTGAAATATAATTCCTATTCTCTATAATTGAAAAGTAATTCCTTATTACTTTTTAAATTAGGAATCATATTCTCAAATCAAGTAGGAATCTGCTTGCTACCCTCCTATGGTAATCTTAAATTCCAGAGTCAACTAATAATATGAAGAAAAAAAATGTTGAACTTTAATAAATTTTTACAAAAAAAATATTATTGAATATAATCACCAAATTAATCCAAACACTTGAATATAAATTTTCACATATTTTTACTTCTACTTTTTTATAAAAAAAAAACCCAAAAACCTAAAAAAAAAAAAAAAAAAAGCTAGTACAAACATTGTGTTGGGCTCACTCATTTACATTTAACACAAACTTATTTTAGCACCATAATATATTAGATTCGTCTTTCCTTTCTTTTCATCTTTTCCTTATCAGGTACTTGAGCCCTAATAGCATACTCGGGATTAAATCTAATTTTATTTACCCATCTAACAAGGTGGATAAACGAAACCTTCTCTTTTATTAGTCCAAACTGTAAAATATATATTTAAAAAATTTTCAGTGTTACCTATACTTTTCAAATATCTTTTCAATTTACCCTAAAAAAATTCCATATATGCCCATCTACCTCTTGCAGCCTCTCTTTCTTTTCTTTTCTTTTTCCAACAAAATCTCCGCAATTTGCATTCCTTTAGAACATATTTAATTGACTAGATTAAAAATGAAATTGAATTACATATTCTACAAAATTATATTTTCTTTATTTAAATGCAACAAATAGTGAAAAGCTAATATATCCTCTCAATAACTAAACTCGCAAAATGTAAAATATACAATACTTAAAAAAAATATAGTATTAATAATCTATTTACTACTATTCCCATAAAATTAATTATTCTATAAGATTATAAATCTCATCATTATTAATCTGATCAATCAAACAAGACCTTAGACCTTTATATGCATTTCACATTGGTTCTCACTGCTCAAATTACCCTCCCTATTTTTTCCTTTTCTGCTCCCTTCTTCCATAAAGCCCAAATTCAACCAAGGTTTGGGTGCTCATCATGGAGGCCCATTAAGATAATGGCCTGAAGCTGAGGCATCCAAGTTATCCCAATTCATTTGATGTTACAAATCTCCAATCTCACTATATTTTATAAATTATGATTATAAATTTTGAGAAATGGTATTCACATTTTTCTTCTAGTGTCACACTCTACTCCCTTTGTGAGAAAAAACAATAATGATAACAAGTACAATAGCTAAAAGGAAAGTGTGAATATTAGACCGTCATGACTTCTCAATGATTTAGACAATTTTTTTTTCATAACCGAGTATTCCTCTAGGCAAAGTTCTTTGAACCCATCCAACGAGAAAAAACTCAAAATACAGAAACATATATGTAGTACATTGACATATTCGAAAAAATAAATTATATCAAGAATTAACTCAATTGACACCCATACTTCTCTTAGAGAAGTCATAGGCTCTGACCAACTAAAACAAACAAGCTGATTAATTCTCGATAGCTCAAAAACCATCGTAATTTCTTGACGACTTTTCAAAAACTTCTACTCCCCTTTTCTTCTCTCAGTCTTTCAAAAAAAGTAAGCTATTTTCTCTGCCATCTTATCAATCCACCCTTCTAAGGGTGCATTAAGACATTAGAGGAGACACCGTTGGTCTTCATTGACCCTCTAATCCATTTTATTACCGCTACCCTTCACTAAGTTTTAAGTAAAGAAACAGGTGAACGGTAATGAGGAGTGCAATACGCAATGAGCACATGCATAACATGGTTCCAACCTATTGTGGCATTACAGCACGTGTGGCCAGTGGAGTTGGCCAGTGACCTCATCTTCTTCTTCACACGATTGGCCTCTCATCACCTCTCAAAGCTCACATAAAGCTCTTCCTCATGGGTTGTGTTTCTCCATTTATGCAAAACTTCATATCAGCAGAGGCACCACACACTTTTATTTCCCCTTGATCTGCTCACGTTTCCTAATGCAAAAAGGGTTAAGCTTCTATGCAATCCGAATATCGGAATGCGCCGTGAAGTTATGGGGCGTGGAATCCACCTCAATCCTATTTTGACGATTTAAACCGTTACTTTATTACTCTCAGTGTAGAAATCATTCATGTAAAAAATTAAATTTATCGGATATCGTTTAGTAATGAACAAATCACATTTGTCTTAAAAAATAAACGGTAGGTTGACATCAGCGTTCATTTTTTTCGAAACAAATATAATTTGTTAATATATTTAATGATATCCGATCAATTTAACTTTTTACATGAGTGATCTATACAGAAAGAGTAACAAAATTAAGGCGTGAATCATCAAAATAAAATCGGAGTAGACCCCACGCCCTATAACTGCTGCAATGCGGACCGCAAAGAATCGAAATCCAATGAAAAATGAGGGGCTTTTGGCCTTTTTCCCCAGCGGAGTACTACCGAGTTAGGAACAATTTGGAAGTTGGTGAGAACAAGGAAAGGGCCAAGTCACATGTTTATGTGACCTGAAAAGCCCATTCTTCACATGACAAATCAGCCCCTCTTTCATCAAATAGCCATTCTCATCCACAAGCGTTTCCAGTGTTTCCACACTCGTTTGCTACAATTGGTAATCTACCTCATGGTTCGTTATCACATTCTAATCCTCCATCTTTGAGTTAGGCTCTGTTTGGCCAAAAGCTTTTTTCTAAGGCTTATTGGTTCTTTAAACTACCACAAGTATTAAAAACTAAATGAACTATTTGGCTCTAGGCTTATAATCCTGACTAAGAAAAATCAAAAAGCTCAATATTTTGTCAAATAATAAAATCTAAAAAGCCACCTAAAAAGCCGATCGTAATGAGCATTTTGACTTTTTGACTTTTCAGCTAATAAAACTGAAAAGCAAGAAGCTCACCTAAGCCATTAGCCAACACCTAGCATTAACAAGTGTCATGTTGGGGCCCATAAACCAACTCTCTATTATGGAGAAAGCTTGGATATAAAATTCATGAGCTTTTGGCACAATCTAATGAGAGATGGGTAATGCCATCCACCGCACAGGCGGTGGTTAATATCTTAATAGAAAAAAAAATAATATCAATTTGCTTTTAGAGGTAAAAAGTACTATTTTCACATATATCAATATAACTTACAAAATATATGTACATTATTTACACATTAATCATCCATTACCGAGTGGGCTGTGGTTAACATTTTCCAAAAGAGATATAGCACTCTTTTTCTCTTCAATCCCATCAAGAGATGGTGATGTTTATATTGGCATAGAAACAAAGAAGCAAAAAAAAAAAAGAAGGAAAGAAAAGAAAAGAAGGTTAGGTCAAATGTCATGAATAATGCTTTTCTTTCAAGGAAAAAGAACTATGATCTCAGATTTCATATAATCATTCAGATTTTGCCAGCAATGTGGTGGTTCAGTATAAACAGTATCACTTGCCATAATGATTATAAAACCTTCAAGTTGGAGAGAGAATAAGAAGACCACTGATGTAAAGCCAGTAGGCTAAATACAGATACAATCTCATACAACAATTATTCAAAAATCAATTCAATGGCATAAGTACAAAGTACACTCCTTTACATTTGGATGTATGCAGAATTTGGAAATAGCTCTGTTCAACAATAAGATTTAACTACCTAAGAAAGCCTATAATTCGCTTAGATTGTATTTATGACTTTTTCAGCAGTTAAACGAGACACATTCAAAGGCCAGAAGGGGTAGGGGGCGGGAAAGGGGGATCCTGGCCCCTGAATTGTTTTTTTTTTTACAATTTTTTGAATATTTCTTGAATATATGTTATATATTCTATGTTGTATGAATACTTTTCATTTAGTCGGCCCTTCAAGTCCCAATACTGGAGTCGTAGCTCTGCCCCCGACGACAAGGTTCTAAAAACTAATCATAGTTTAGGTTGGATAAGCAACAAGAACCATGTGCTGCATGTTGCTGTAGACCCCTCATTGAAATCACTATCCCACCAAATTTAGTTTGTCAGCAGAACAACTTCTAGTAAAGGTTCTCAATGTGTGTTTCTATTGCAAGTTTTCTTCACATTATCACAAGGGCACGAGGTGAAGATGTGGACAGAACACTAAATTTTCTTTCATGTTCTTAGAATTTGGCAAAGGAATAGGGCATAATTTCCTAAGCATAATACATACATACATACATACATACATACATACATATGTATGTGTGTGTGTGTGTGAAAAATGCTAACTACCGCCCACTAAGAAGTGGTTAACGGGTAACTAATGCATGAATATATGTGCAAAGTGTATTGATATTGAATTTTTTTGTCTTCATTAGGCGGCTATTATTCATTGCCCAATAGATGGTGATTAGTATGCATGTGTATATATATATATAACATTCACAACAGTGATCCAATTTCTTGTGTTCTTTCTTCACACCCACGCGTGAGCAAAGCACACGCCATGCACGAAGAAAACTTGAACAACAGCAAACTCTGATTTTTCATTTTTGTTGCTGACTTAGTGGACATGCCTCCACCACTGGCACTTCATAAGCCAAGGGACCAATCAATGTGGACAATCTAATAGAAGATTCTCTCCACCAAGAATTCCAATTAGGGAGGCACTACAAGCATAGTAAAGGTTTATTTTAAACTAAACCTTCGTTGACTGGTAGAATGAAGAAAAGTAGTGCTATATCAAGCAAGAAATGTCAAAATGGGGACCCAAACAAGGATTATTACCCTAAGATCCACAAAATCTCTTCATTGACTATGCTTAGTGTTCATTGATTCAAAACCTAAGAATGTGGTGTTTTTATTTCTTTAACTACAAGCGTTTTAAGTTTACACCACCTTTTTCCTGTCAACAAAAGACACTCAACAAGCAAGCAACATATTCGTGGGCCATAGGAGAAAGGCATCAAATGTCAACTTTGGTGCAAGTTGTGATTTAATTGCTCAAGCTTTTTGACTCAGATAATAAGATCTACAACGTGATTGGTGGTTAGTGCATGATAACCTCTTCTATCACTTCATGAAGGTTTTCAAATCTCAAATTCTCAATGCAATTATGCAAAACACCGGATCTCTTTATCACTCACTAATTGAAGGATGAAATGAGAGAGGTCAGTCGGTCTTTCCAGTGCATTGACAGAAACACTTTAAAACTTTGGACCAAAGACACAATAACTTGGTGACAACCATCATTGACCATGAGATGTGACCGCTGGAGATGGTACCCTGTCCTCTTAACAACCATACCGTGGTAGTTGCTAAAACGATATAGGGTGGGAATGCATAGATCCCACCTTAGAATGACAGAAAAGGAGTGATTGAAATGCAACTTGGTCTGCAAGTTTATACAGGAGTCGGTTCAGTTGGATGATTATTGTTGATAAGGATTGATTCAATGGTCATTTGGTGTAACTAAATTGCACATGCATGGTTTCATGGAAGTGCGACAGTAAGATTGTTTTCATAGTAAGTGTTGATTATGAAGGGGAAAAACTACGAAGAAAATTATTCTAAGAAGGGCTCAGATTTCTCAAGGAAAGAAATTGAGATATTTTCAGAGAATCAACATAAGAATTGGGGAATCATGTGAACAATGTCAATTAAGATTGTTGTACATAACGAATATTTCTGACAAAGGAGACAGTATTTTTTGAATAAGGTCAGAGGCCCTCTTAGGAGGAAAGATAAATAGTCTTACAAAAACTGTACATAGTTTGACAGGGCTGAACACAAAAGAAGGAAATTATATTATTATTATTATTATTATTATTATTATTATTATTATTATTATCTTTTTCTTTTGGGGGGGGTAGTGGTTGCTACGTGGTGCAAATCTTTTCACCTTTCCTCTGCATTCTAGGTTAGAATTCAGTCTGTCTTTCAAAGTATCTTCTTAATGTGACAAAAATGCTCACTTAATATCATACTAGAGGCAGTTTAAGACATTTAAACTAATACTGTCAAAAGAGCTTGAATGACGGTACTTTTAGAGCCATTCCATAAGGGAAAAATCAACAACTATATTAAAAATTCACCAATGACAATTATACCACTCAATATACTATGATACATTTTTGTTAGTGCAATGTTATTTGCAAACATAAAAGGACACAGATAACTAAAACTACACTGATAAGAAAAGGCTAGAAGCATTAGCATGCGTGTGCTAAAGAATTGTTAGCATGTATACATGTGTGTATGTATGTGCAAAACTTACAGGTATTCATGCAACACGGATGCATGCATAAATGCAATGACAAAGCACGATGACAAAGCACGTCAACATGCAAGCAGCTCCTATGATTCCACACATGACACATATACCACCTACTACAGATACCATGTGCTGTAGCAACTTGCAATTTTATATCCAAAAATAACTAACAAATGAATTGGCCATCTCATGCTACAAGTTCGACCCCAAGCAAAGAAAGGCAGCAATTATTATCGTCGCCATAATATATCGGAAATCAAGTCCAATAGATAAACCAAAATATAGAGAGAATACGTACTTGTTCTTGACAGAATCCAAGCTAATAAGGAAAGAAACAAGATCTAATGCTGAAAGAAGGTTGGTTATATTGACATTCACAAAAAAAAAAAACATGTGCTAGTATTGAAAACGTGGGGAATTAGGGAGAGGGATTGAGTCCTTGATTTTTGGATCCATTGAAAGAACCTAAAACACGTGACAAAAAGTTTTTGCTGAGTTGGGAAGCTCCAACTTGTATGGGACATGGACCTAAACCTCCAACTAGCCTTGCTTTTTTGCAAGACCATCCATCATACACGGAGACAAGGTAAACAAATTTAAGTAATTGTGAGATTCATTTCAAAGCTGCTATGTTCGTGGTAATGGTTAAAAACAAAGCCATGTATAAATGCCTACTATGTCCATAATTCATCGATTTCATAAAAACCAAATATATCACCAAGATAAACTGAATAAATGGTTCCAAATTTATGGTTTAAGAGGGATTTACTGATTCAACATTTGAGATAAGGTACATAGGAGTATCTGCCAAACCTCTACTAATTATATTGAAGACATCGCGAAGAAAAGGTGCAATGACTCGTGAAGATGAAAAAAGAAAACAAATAAAAATATAATAAGTCTGTCGCAAGATTAACATTTTCCTTGGTGTGAAAATTAACTCCTGTGACCTTAAGATTGATCCTTCAGAAATATTAATACTTTATAGGGGAAATATCAAAAGTTTTTTTTTTTTCTTTCCCAAGGCAATGTCTTTAGTTGCTTCTGCAAACAGGTAGCAGCCACCCTGTGGACTTGATTCCTACTAATTAACTCAAACAACCAACACCACCCTTTCAAACTTTTACACACTAATACCATGCGCGAACGAAAACCAGTCACCAGTAGCACCAACCTTAAAGAAGTAGTAGTCATCTCTTCATGTGAAGATAGGTTTACAATATAACATTGGGCATGATGCTTTCCAAAAAGGAGTGGGATGTGCTCTCATTTATTTGAAAAAGTGACAAAGTATAATTAGAATAGTAGGGGGGACCTGATCTCAAAAGGTTAATACATCTGTTCTTAAAATTTTTACAGCACTTTACCTTCTGCTTGAGAGCTTTTAAGAACATAAATTGTCAACCCCACCACCTCCCACCCTTATAAAGCTCTTATATTCTTTTCTGACACTGGCAGCTACTCTCTCTCACTCTCTTTCTTTCAAAAAAAGGATATCACTACCATTAAGCTCTCTGACCCTCACAACACAAGGAAACAAGAAAAGGAAGAATAAGCAAAAAGGAAAAACAGATGGCTGCGGAGCAAAACCAAAAGCACCTAACAATGCCTGAGGTACGAACTACAGAATCTTGAAAACTTCAAGAATAATACAAATGTATAATATTACATTCTGACAAGCCGTTCTTTATTCATGACTTTTCTAGGTAGTGGAGGAGTTGAAAAGAATGACTGACATAGGCTTCCCTATAGCGGCCATTGGCTTGGTGTGCTATCTTAAAAACATGATTTTAGTCGTGTGCATGGGAAGGCTAGGGAGCCTTGAGCTAGCTGGTGGTGCACTAGCCATCGGCTTCACCAATATCACCGGCTACTCAGTTCTATCAGGTCTAGCCATGGGGATGGAGCCTCTTTGCAGCCAGGCTTTTGGTTCCAAAAACATGAAATTAGTATCGCTCACTCTTCAAAGAACAATTCTCTTGTTACTATTAGCTTCATTACCAATTGGATTATTATGGTTTAACCTAGAGCCACTCATGCTTAGACTCCACCAAAACCCAGATATAACAAATATTGCTAGCCTCTACTGCCGCTATGCCATCCCAGATCTTATTGCTAATAGCCTTCTTCATCCACTACGTATCTATTTACGTAGCAAAGGGACAGCATGGCCATTGATGTGGTGCACTTCACTCGCAATACTTCTCCACCTTCCCATAACCGTTCTATTTACCTTTAGTCTTCACCTTGGGGTTCGAGGGATTGCAGTTTCGACCTTTGTCACCGACTTTAATACCTTGTTCTTCTTCTTAGGCTACATAATCTACACTCGCACCCCAAAGGAGCCTATGTGTCATCCACTAATACCACAAATCATGTCACATTCTTCAACAACTTCACTAGGGGAAGAGTGGAGAATGCTACTTCGACTTGCCATACCAAGTTGTCTAGCAGTTTGTTTGGAGTGGTGGTGGTATGAGTTCATGACACTTCTAGCAGGCTACCTTAACAAACCTCACGTTGCCCTTGCAACATCAGCTATAGTAGTACAGACCACCTCTCTCATGTATACACTGCCTTCTGCACTTAGTGCATCAGTGTCAACCAGAGTAGGCAATGAGCTTGGAGCTGGAAGGCCAGGTAAGGCTAGTTTGGCAACAATGGTAGCAATAGGTCTGGCCCTTTTAACCTCTCTTTGTGGCTTGTTATGGACCACGTTAGGGAGAGACGCGTGGGGCAGAGTTTTTACAAAGGATAATGAGGTTCTGGAGTTAACAATGGCTGTACTACCCATAATAGGCTTATGTGAGCTCGCAAACTGTCCACAGACAACCTGTTGTGGCGTTCTCCGTGGAAGTGCTAGGCCCAGTGTTGGGGCAGGTATAAACTTTTACTCATTTTACTTGGTGGGTATGCCAGTGGCTCTCATTCTGGCATTTGTCTGCAGACTTGGGTTTTTGGGCCTTTGTTTTGGGCTTTTAGCAGCTCAGGTGGCATGCGTAATTTCAATTTTCACAGTGATATACAAGATTGATTGGGACAAAGAATCATTAAAGGCTAAAGACTTAGTGGGAGGGGGTCGTGCTTTTGCACATGCAGATCAAACAGTGAAATGTGAGGAACAAGTTGGGTCACTTAACGATGCAGCTCTCGAAAAGTGAATGGAATTTATGGCAGTAGCACACGCAGATAACACAGCATTAACAGGATAACTGCAGAATCTCATTTTCATGCTTCAAGTCAAGCCATATGTATTGTATGCCTTTTACTTCTTAATCTTTGTTAACTTCTCTCCCTGCCTATTTCCAAATGTTTAAATCCGTGTAAAATTGACTAGTGAAACTACCTGCAGCTATAGGTGACAAGAATCCACCAGTTGTTCGGCACGCACATGTAATAGCCTTTAGTTCTTTTCTCAATGTTATATGAGGTAAGTTAACATTTCATGTTTGTCTTATGCATAGCCCATCTGGGGACCCCTAATGACCATGAACTAACTTATCATTCCATGTTTAAGAAATCAATGATCCCTGCCCCCAAAAGAAAAAATAAATAAAGACAAAATAGAAAAGAATCCTTCATGTTTAATGTCCTGCATCCACATGGATAACAAGTCAGGCTGGCAGAGTGTAAGAATACACCATAATATAATACAGACGTATTCCACACAACATGAACCATGAGCACTTACATATTTCATTCCCTGGAGAACCAAAACAATCAGTGAAATGGGATGGTTGAATTTGGTACTACTTGCAAGAAAGTATTTTACGACCGTCGTTCATATCCATGTCAACCAAAATGCCTGTTGGGAAAAAATAGGTAAAGCAGCACCCATTAATATAACTCCAATCGCAGAAAGTTCTGAGAATTGGTGAACACCGACTTCTCAGTCATTGGTCATTTCGACCAGATATGATACAGTCCAAATAAGATGCCAATAGCACATCCATTACTTGAGGTATGGTATTTGGAATCCAAACATGTCCCATAAAATGTAGAACTGAAAATAGCATCGTATATTTTGAAGTTGGGCTCCATATCATTTCGTTTGACCTAGCTGGCTAGCTCTCATGTGCAAGAACAGCATAGATTAAGCTTGCTATAACTTATTGTTTGACTTACAATGAAGCGAGAAGAAAATAATAAGAGCGAAAAAAATAAGCGTGATAATTAACCCTCACATAGGCTATTCTTTACTATAATGGAAGAGATAACATACATAGACTATAATATCTTTGACTCAATAAACAAATAATCATTAATACTCCCCCTCAAGCTCAGAAGCATATATCTTACAATTTTAGCTTGTTACACAGTAAATCCAACCGAGGTTTACAAAATGGTATAGAAAAAATATAAACAAGTTGCATTGACACGAGTAGAATTCACACCACTCTCCACTTTTTCTCGAATAAGATGGCAATCCACTTCAATATGCTTCGTACTCCCATGGGATACTGTACTAGAAACAAGGGGAATTGCAACCTAATTATCATAATGCATGGTTACAGCTAACTTCACATCATCTCATTTCTTCAAGAAAATGCTTCAACCACGTAAACTCACAGGAAGCATGAGAGAACCCTATACTCCGCTGCTACACGAGATCTTGTAACAACTGTTTGTTTCTTGCTCTTCCAAATAACTAGATTCCCATTAAAGAAGGCAGAATATCAAGTAGTGAGTCCATGTCTAATGGTGCTCCTGTCCAATCTGCAATATGAGTTTGTAAATGCCTATACAAGTAAATGGCCATTAGCTCTATAAAGAATTCCACAACCTAGATGAGCTTTGAGGTACCTCACAATCTAATAGTTGGTTCCCAATATGGAAGACAAGTGGCAAACATGCATTAACTAACTACAAACAAAAGATATACCTAGATTATAGACAATTAATAGAAAGATAATTCAACTTGAGAACCAAACGACAATGAATCTATGGATTAGGAAACAGCTCCCCTTGATCAACTTAGATCCATAGGTGTCTCCACATATTTAACCCCAACAAAACTATCTTCACCAGAATATCTAAAAGATTTTCTTTACGACAAATTAATTAACTACCTCAATGCCTAAGAAATATCTCAGTTTAGCCAAGTTTTATTTTGAGATTGATTCTAGAGAAAAATCTTGAACTTATAATCCCTTTCATGTCATTTCACATCACCTCTGGTAATAATGATGTCATTCAACATAGATAATTAACATCATTTTTCCTCTATCAAAAGTGAAAGGAAAAAAAAGTAAAATGCTCTGAGTAACAACAATATATTCCCAATTTGACAATTGTGTTGTTAAACTTTCCAAACCAAGCAATGGAAGATTTCTTAAGACCTTAAATTGCCTTGTAAAATCTACATACATGGTCAAACCCCCCTAAGTAGCATACCCTGATGCTTGCACGTACAATTCCTTCGAATCGTCACCATGCAAAAATGCATTCTTCACACCTACCAGTAATAAGGGCTAACCAAAATTAGCTGCAAGAGAAATAAACAACCAGCTGAAAGCAAAATTGCAAAATGGCGGCTCTATAAGGCTAAGTATATCCTTTAGATCACTAAGAGAGCCTTTAATCACTCATCAGAACCATCAAAAATATTTCAGGACACAGAAACTATTATGGCAGAAAATGAAAAACAACCAATGAAAAAGAAACAATCACACTTAGAAGACACGATTTTACGTGGTTCACTTAGGGTTACGTTCACTGAGTTGCGGCAACTTTCATTATGATAGAAAGCGGTACAAAGTTGCAAGTTACAAACCCTAACTGAAACAACAAATATAAAGACCCACAATCGGGTTAGGGGGCAAAAAATGGGTCAAAATATTTTCCATGAGCGCTCCGGCTCGGCCCTGTCGGCCCTTATCTCCGCTCCCTAGAATAGGCCTCGAAAAAAATCCATTTTAATCAGTGATACTTTGGGGACGGATCCGGTCATGAGTCGAACCCTCAAAAAATAGCCAGGCTCCATACGCCTGACAGATACAATGACAATCAACAAAGGATTTTCCAGAAGAAAGAGACACCAAATCTCAAGTGCAATTATGATGAAGTGTGGATGTCTTTTTCGCTTTTAGTCGCTCAACTGAAAACACCAAGACATTAGAATATAAAAAAGGGTCCGATCGAAAAATAACACGAGAAATTTGATTACCAAGAGTTGTATTCACAAGTAACATTATGTAAGAACATCATCGCTCAGGTAATTGCATCTAAAATAAAAGGGCCCTCAAACCTCCTTGTATGTCTCAACTTGCATTCAACAATCCCATTTCAGTGTACAGGGTGAGATCAAGAAAGCTCATTAATTATACCCTTATCATTCAAGCAATTGCACAAAACTACATAAAAATATTCACTGACATTATTAGAATGAACTAGGCATATTGTGGTTGTTGCCAAATCAAGTTGTGGTAAAGATCTCAGTTCAATTGTAAAGACCACAATGAATTTGGCAATCGACTAGCATGGTCCAAAACTTTGGCTAACGGTAGAGGTTAGTCGAGTTGAGACCATTAGCGAGCAGTGTTAGACGAAATAGATAAGAAAATAATGAGAAGCCTTACCCAACTGAATAGGGGAGCATTCTTATTTATATTAAAATTAGAGAACACTATTACATCCATATACTCACACACATCTGATAAATAAACATAATAATAATAGGCTAATACTAATAATAATAATAGGCTAACACTAATACCTCCCTCAAGCTGGAGCATATGTATCAACCATGTCCAAGTTGTTACACAGATACGAGACACGCAGACCCAATAATACTTTAGTGAAAATGTCTGCCACCTGTTCCCCTGTAGGAATGGACTCAAATGTGACGACTCATTTCTGATATTCCTCACAAACAAAATGACAGTCAATCTCTATATGCTTCGTCCTCTTATGAAATACTGAATTTGTAGTGATATAAATAGCAGAGGTATTATCAACCCAAAGTCTGGCAGAACCTCTAAGAGGGAAGTGTAACTCTGTCAAAATCTGCTGAAGCCACATAATCTCAGCAGTTGCTAATGCCATAGCTCGGTACTCTGCCTCAGTGCTAGACCTGGATACAACATTCTGTTTCTTACTCTTCCAGGAAACCAAATTCCCACCAACAAATACAATGTAACCAGACGTGGATCTCCTGTCAAATGTGCATCCAGCCCAATCAGCATTAGAGTATCATTCCATTTCTATATGTCCATGATTAAAAAACTAGATTCTCGTACCCGGATTTTTGTGCAAGTACCGGAGAATGTGTAACACCGCTTTCCAATGGGGAACATGAGGATCAGACAAAAATTAACTCACTACACTCACTGGATAAGCAATATCTGGACGAGTCATAGTAGTCAGATAATTGAGCTGCCCCACTGTATGTCAATACTGCTCAGGATTTGAAAGAATCTCTCCTTCTTTCGGCTCTAACTTGACATTAGACTCCATAAGTGAGTCCACTCCTTTGGCACTCATATACCCTGCTCGCTCCAGAATGTCAAGAGCATACTTCCTCTCAGAAATGAACACCCCTTTCTTATTCCTGGTTACCTCAATGCCAAGAAAATATTGAAGTTCACCAATATCTTTCGTTTGAAACTTGGTGCCTAGGAACGATTTAAGCTTAGCAATCACTCCACTGTCACTACCAGTAATAACAATGTCATCCACATACACTACGAGTAATATGCATCCAGCTGAGGTATGTCGAAAGAATACAGTGTGATCTTTCGCCGACTGCCGAAGGCCAAACTCCAGTACCACTGAGCTGAACAGTCAAACCAGGCTCTGGGAGACTGCTTCAGACCATACAATGATCGTCTCAAACGACATACCTGATTAGGGGACCACCCCTGAGCAACAAATTCAGGCAGTTGCTCTATATAAATTTTTTCCTCCAAATCACCATAAAGGAAGGTATTTTTCATATCAAGTTGATACAAAGGCTACTGATGTGATGCAGCCAAAGACAAGAACAACCGAACTGAAGCCATCTTGGCAACGGGTGAGAAAGTATCAAAGTAATCAAGTCCATATGTCTAAGCATAACCCTTTGCCACTAAACGAGCTTTCAACCGCTCAAGAGTGCCATCAGAATGAAGCTTGACAGTATATACTCACTTAAACCCGATAGCTGTCTTCCCAGAAGGAAAACTCACCAGGTCCCACGTATGATTAGCCTCAAGAGCATTCATCTCCTCAATCATAACCTTGTGCCAACTTGAATGAGAAAGAGCATCTACAACAGAGCAAGGCAAAGTATACTGATCCAGCTGAGAAGATGCTAACTCGAGTAGAGAAGAGGTGATGGGGACTC
>JAULJZ010000019.1:10853563-10868886 GCA_032270985.1 Heliamphora pulchella | reverse complement strand
AGTATTCTTTTGTCTCTCTCTACATTCTTACCTCATTTTGATTCATTTCTCTACACAATAACTAAAATTATGATGTTCATATTTATAGGTAAAGGCTAAAAACCTAGCCGTCATATAATTATTGAATTTTAAAACTCTAGCCGCTATATAAATATAAACCCTAATTATATGGGTCTATAGAATACAAGACGTACACCCAAATCACCTTGACTTGAATTCTACAAATCATCTTGAAGATAACTAGTATCAATGTTGATTTTGCCGTGGCGTCAATCCGCCACACTCAAAACACTGAGATGCCCAACACCTATTTGTCGAGGTGTCCAACGCCACTCCATCTACTTGTTGAGGTGTATTGGTTGCCAATCATCTGTCGAATCAAGAAATCACTATCGGATTTAACTCCACCTATAACTAATCTTGATAGTTCAGTGCATCGCCTTTTACCTTGCACGGCATACCAAATTGCCATTTTTTTCTTCTTTTTATGTGCAAATTAAATATTCTTTGATTCATACGAACTGAGATAAAAAAATATATCTGTGCTTCGATCTCTCACCACAAGTTTGAATCGTCAACCATCGGCTTTGATATCACTTGTTGGAATTTTATCACCAATTTCCAAATGCACGCGGAAGCAAATATCCATGCATACACTAAAGAGAAAATTACGCAAGGATTTATGTAGTTTGGCACAACCTGCCTACATCTACGGATAAGAGAGATAATTCACTATAACCGTAGAATGTACAACCATGAGATCAAAAATACCCCAAAACCCGACATCCATAACTCGAGTCTTAAAACAAACCTTGTTTTTTCACTCAAGAGTTATTATCGTGCCCCCAGTATTTTTCCGTTTCTCCTTATATCTCTACCTCTCTTAATTCAATCTTTACACAATAACTAGAATTATAAGGTCCATATTTATAAGCAAATGCTAAAAACCTAGCCGCCATATAATTATAGAATCCTAAAATTTAAGCTGCCATATAATTATAAAACCCTAATTATATGGGTCCGCAGTATACAAGATGCAAATGCAACATGATTGATGCGGGAACTCTAGAAATGCAAGGAATGCTGCAAATTATTGGAGATATGTATTGCATTATACTATTTTTTATGTCCTGGAGGCTAGAAACCTGGAGTGGACTGTGTGGGAAATGATTTTCAGAGCGCGGGAGGGAGTAGGGGGAGGGAGGGATTCTGTTGAATTTCCTAACAAATATTTGCTGATTTTATTTCATCCATAATCAATAGCAAATGTAATGCCTTTTTAGGTATTAAATTATTTTTGCAAGGGAGATTGCCAGTAAATTATATGCAGGTATTTAGATGTCGCACAAAATTACTTTCTTGGACTTCATATGTTTTTTTGTTCTAAACGGAGAAATTTGTTGCCTTTGAACTCTAGACTTTTTAATTTTTGATTTGTAAGTATAAGAAAAACCCGTAATATTAAAGATGCAATGGAATTCATTTATAATTTATACAGAAGATGCAAGGTGCTCTCCGTTTACATTAATAGCTCGTTTGGTAACTTTACTTAAAGACAAACTTTTTGCTTAAAATCATTTTAAGTCAAAAAGTAAAAAGTTGGTTTGACGAAATTTGTAGTTGGCCAAAAATTTATTTGCCTTGAAGTCACTTCAAGCCAAAAGGCAATAAACCAAAACAAAGTTGTTATGATTCTTTTTTCCTTCACAATTTCATATTCAATACAGAGCTAGTTTAATAGATCTTGATGAGCAGATTACCATAATATATATTTTCTTTTATAAAAAATGAATATGTATAATATTTTAGAAAATGCATAAATATATTTTTGGTTAATAAGCAAAAAAGCTAAAAGTCAAAAAGCAAGAAGGGTAAAAGCCAATAAGCAAAAAGGCTAAAAGCATAGGTTGCCAAACGAAGAGAAGATGACTTTTTTGGGCTTTAAGCTTGCTTAAAGGAATGGAAGAGGCATTGGAACATTTGTTTTTCAATTCATTTATCTTATTGTTGCCCTTCTTCGTATGGCCCGTGGATGGTTGTTGAGGTGTTCTTTAGGTGGCTAATTCTTACGAATGAGAAGGCAAATAACTTGGGAGTTGGAACTTGGAATGGTCCGAGTTGGACCATGAATAGTCCATACTGGCCTTTTTACTATGCATGTAGAGAGTGGTGAACCATGAAGGGAGGGAGTTGCTAACTTTAAAGGCCAAGGAAGTTTATCATATATTTTAATAGAGCTAGGAAGTTTACCATATAATTAGTAGAGCTAGGCCATAGAGAGAGGAATCCCTCATTAGATATTCTTCTTCCTCGTGTAAGTACTCTGGAAGAGTTGCTCTAATGAAAATTTCATTAGAAGTCTGGATCAAAATAAATATTGTTCAAGTAAGACATTTGAAAACTTTTTATTGGGCTTGACGGAAACATCTTATACCAGTAAAATACTATATTGGGCTTGACGGAAACATCTTAAACCAGTAAAATACTATGTTAACATACTTAAATTCACGACCATTCTATTACAATTTGGTATGCAAAGCATATGACCCAGTTATTTACACTTATTTAATCTCGTTGCCCATTGGTACTGTCAAGTTATTGTTTTGCTACGAACTTGTGTTTATTCCTTTATTTATTCATTGATGTGTTCACATTCATTTGTATTTTTTTGGCTGCGTGCGAGGGAGTTGCACACATGATAAACTTTATTGCCACTTGTGCGTTTTTCCAAGTTGTTGCCCATAAACTAGTGCCACGTTGCTCGTTTTGGGATATGAGATGCATTTTGATTATCTTGTTGGTTTCTATCATGTTATTGCTTTGTTTTTTGAGATCATTATATTGTAATTCTTATGTTCAAAGAAAAGTTTTCCAAGACGAATGCACCTCTAGGCTTAAGCCTTTTGCAGTTCTGAATTTTTTATATGTTGTATAAATATAAAATTAATCATAAAAAGAGTGAAGATTTAGGAATGGCAGACAATATTCAAAAAAACCATTTTAGGCATAGAAACATAATGAATTAATGAATCCAACCATCAATAAAACCTCATTGCTTTTTGGTTACAAAACTTGCGCCTAATGTTCTTCTCTCTTTCAACCTCCTAGAAAAAAGTAGCATAAAGAGACATGTCACATTGGAAAAAAGAGAAACAAAACAATTAGCATGACATAGATTAAAAAAACTAAGATGAGAAACATAGGCACCCCATTTAAACCAAGAAGAATAAAAAAGAGAGAACTAGAGACACTCAATTCAAATAGTCAAAATAGCGCGTGCACGAGCGTGCACACACACACACACCTAGAGAGGGATAGAGGGGGAGAGAGCGAACCATCAAAACAGAGAGAGAGAGAGAACACATTCGTTACGAGACATGTGGAAGGGGAGAAAAGTAAGTGATCAAGAGAACCCTGACTTGATGGAGAAGAAAAGAAATCGAACCAACCCTAGGTTTGTCCTCATATTAAAATGGCTCTTATTTACTTTTTTTTCTGTCACAAAACAAGAAAAAATTCAATTTAACGTTCATACCATGTCATCGTTAGTACGTTTTTTTCATCATTTAATATTAAACTACCACGTAGATATATTGAACCTCACTATGCTGATGTAGTAGTTGGTTGACTAAGTTGAATTTGGTAGTTGCATTTGGTCAAGTGAAGTTCATTCAAAGTTTTAAATAACGGTACCAAGATGGATATCAGTATCTGAAGTGCATCATCTCAATACGTAGTGGTCGATATTTAAAACGTGTTCACCTTTCCATGTATAGAAATATTATTGGATGGTGATACGGATAACACATGTCAATGATGATGTGGTGTTACCATCATGTTGAATTGTTACTCCTCAAAAACCTCATTTGCTTTATACAAATTCAAACGCCAACAGTTTTTTTATTCCTTTTTTTTAAAAAATTGGATTGCAATCGCATGACGCCTCAACCATTTATGCATGAAAAGTGCACCATGTGAATCTGAGGCGAATACCCAAGTAGTTTAGGTGTGACCATAAGTGGGGTCTGCCTAAATTTAACACATTGGTGTGTTTCTCTAGTGCCCCAAGCTGATGCATGCCTTGAGGTACACCTCAACATCGTCTTTGGGAACTCTGGTTTGAAGTTCTTCAAGAAACTTATCAAGATACAGTTGCACTTGGGACTTCATTTTCTTTCCTTTCAGTCTAATAGGCAATTCACACATCAAAATCTGCTATGCTCTTAGGCAACTCACAAGGACATTACCTGGATTTCCTAGTTTTTTGGAGATCTATCTTTTGTTTTTTCTATTTTTTCTTTGAATAAATAGATGTTAGATAGGCTTGATTTCTCCTTATTTTGAATATGTGGTATAACTCTTCTCTCTCTCCCCCTCTCCCTCCCTCTCTCTCTCTGCCCATCCTTCCTTTTTTTTTATTTCTTATTTTTTAGTATTACAGAGCTTGCAAGAGAGTTATGTTGAAGCCTTAACAAGAGATGATGTGAAGGCAATTGTTATTACTGGTAAATGTGTAGCGATCGTGCCTTACCATTTTCTATAAGCATTGGAGACTAGGAGACATGGAGCTGATAATCTATGTTATTTGAACAGGAGCAAAGGGCAAGTTTTCTGGTGGTTTTGATATAACTGCTTTTGGTGGACTCCAAGAGGGAAATAGTATGTGTATTGTTTTATGCATCAGATATTCTTGTGCTGCACCATCTCTTCTTTGCTGAAATTCAAGTTCTGTTTGTTCACAGTTCCAGCACAAAAACCTGGTTTCATATCAGTAGAGATTCTTACTGACACTTTGGAAGGTAAATTGATGGGTTTCATGTTTTTCCTCCTATCTTTGTACCTCTCTCTCAATGCTTTATATTGTTGTAAAAGTTTATGTTGCTTAATTTCATGCCTTTTTCCCTCAGGTGCTAGAAAACCTTCAGTTGCTGCCATTGATGGGCTTGCCTTGGGTGGAGGATTAGAGGTTGCAATGGTATGTACTGCTTCATGTATTGGACCAAAAACTGTTCCCTTGAATTCATGTAAATGATGTTTGTATGTTTGCTCTGCCAGGTTTGCCATGCACGGATAGCTACTTCTAATGCCCAACTAGGCCTGCCCGAACTTCAGCTCGGTTTAATACCTGGATTTGGAGGTATAGTTCTTTGAATAAATGCAACCGTGATAGCTTTTGATGATATGTCAACTAAAGAGTGGAATAGATGTTCGTGCTGTGAAACTAAATTAACTTCTGATTCAAATTTAAATAATTAGAACTTCCACTTTTGTAGCATATATCTAGAAGATTTTAAGGAGCATAGAAATGCAATTTTGACATAAGGGAAAGGTAGAAATCTTTGCCAACCATAATTGTTTTCATGCAAACGAGAGAATTACTATTTTGGTGTGTTTTGTTAATCATCTGTTGGAAGGGGTGACAGGGCATATTTTATTGATGCACAATTAGATCAGAGCAGAATACAGTTGGATAGAAATACGTCTGCAGTGTTATTGGTAAAAAAATGCCAATTAAACTAGATGGGTAATTTCTGAAATGGCTCTTTCTTTTGGTGCAAAAGAACAAAAAAGAATAATATAGTCATTTATTCGCTGTAATTCTACTTACTACTTAGGGACGAGATATGAGGAGTTGAGGAAAGGCATGATAACCTTTGGAACAAAATGGTCATATAACAGAGAAATTTATTGGGATTGTGTATTATAGGTTGACAATGGTACTGTGGTAGCAGAATATTTGGGTTTTGTCATGTCTTAAATAAATTTTTTTTTTCTTTACGCGCCTGAACCTGATATTCTTAGGTTACATCTTGAAACTTATGGTATTTTTGCTGTGAAGATATGAACTTAAAAGGTTATTTACTCAGTAGTCAGTTTCTACAAATGTAGGTAGATACTAAAGATAACACACCCAATTTAGTCAAAGACCACAATATCATGTATTTACTCATGGCACGTGCCATGAAAACAGATAATGAATGTATTATTGTCATATAATTATTTTCTGCTCATTCTTTTTTGAGGTTGGATCATCCCAACCCGTGGTCTTTTTTTTGGCTGTTAATGAGCTTTGAAGATTATTTTGGATAACTGCAATTGCCCTGTTGCGAGGCTTTTGATGAGATGCATTCTATTTTATCACTATGGTTCACATCTGCACTTATTGCTGTGCTGTTTGTAGCATCATGTGTGGCTGAACCCTGTTTTTTCTCCCTCTCCTGTATGTAAACTCATGCTTCAAAAAATGTCTTAGGTACACAGCGGCTTCCACGTCTCGTTGGTCTCACTAAAGCCCTTGAAATGCTGCTGGTATGCCGAGGATTATTTTGCATTATCTCACTTATATAACAGAATTATGATGCAGTAGCTGTAATCTTCATATAGTATTTTCTAATCTCTCTCTCTCTCTCTCTCTCTCTCTCTAATAGATGTCAAAGCCGGTTAAAGGGGAGGAAGCTCACAGTTTGGGTCTAGTAGATGCTATAGTCTCACCAGATGAGTTGGTAAACACTGCTCGTCAGTGGGCCCTAGATATTGTGGAGGGCAGAAAACCGTGGGTTGCTAGCTTGTACAAGACTGACAAGATAGAGCCTCTTGGTGAGGCGAGGGAAATACTTAATTTTGCAAGAGCTCAGACCCGGAAACGAGTTCCCAATCTTGAGCATCCAATAGTTTGCATTGATGTTGTAGAAAAGGGGATAATTTCTGGTCCCCGTGCTGGGCTTTGGAAGGTTTTGAACTGTCCCTACTCTCTCGCTTCCTTCAAATGAAAGCTAACATGTTATAATATGACTCTCTCTGTGCGATCTTTGCAGGAAGCTGAAGCATTTCAAGGACTACTGGGTTCTGATACTTGCAAGAGCTTGGTCCACGTCTTCTTTTCTATACGTGGAACCTCGAAGGTAAGTTGGAAGTAAAACTTGTTTGTTGTTATAATTGTTGCCACTTCATTTATGGGTTATGTTGAACATAGCTGTGCAATATCCTTTATGAAATAACTCAATAGTCTAAAGACTAAACCACATAAAACTATGTTGATAGTTTGGTATCGAAATAGCATACTTGTGGTAATTTTAGAACTGGAATCCATTGTTGAAGTTCATGGAAGTAGCAGTTCTAGAGAACTGTGTTCCGTTCAAATGTATTATATATAAGACAAAGAGATGTTATTTTCAAGTTCGTGCTGCTTCTACTTGAGGAGTTACATTTTTTGTCTTCGATTCAAGGTCAAAATCATGATTTCTAAGTGGATTCTGAGTTTTCTGGAGAGCTTAATGACTTCGAAAAATATGTTTTAGAAGCTTTAAAAAAGTATACACCAGCACAAAGGTCATAATACTGTTCTGGTTTGGAAGAATCACTTAGTTAGAGTCTTTAGTTAGCATTGCATCTGGTGACGGCGCAAACATTCCCTCTTTTAATTTACTAACAACTTTTGCCTGGAATGTGAAGGTACCTGGGATCACTGATCGGGGTCTGGTACCAAGAAGAATAAATAAGGTTGCTATTCTTGGTGGAGGTTTGATGGGCTCTGGGATAGCAACGGCATTGATTCTTAGTGGATATCCTGTGATCCTGAAAGAAGTGAATGAGAAGTTCCTTCAGGATGGTTTAGGCAGAGTCAGAGGTGAGGCCAGAGTATTCTGTTTCAAGACTTCATCTTGTAATTAGTTCTTATATTATCTTGTTTATATAGTTCCTGAAATCCAATTATTGTTTGTTTTATTCAGCCAATTTGCAAAGCCGTGTTAGGAAAGGGAAGATGACTGAAGAGAAGTTTGAAAAAACCCTCTCTCTTCTGAAGGGTGTACTTGACTACGAAAGCTTTAGAGATGTTGACTTGGTCATAGAGGTAGTGCAGAATAATGTTAATTTAGCTTGTCATTGGTTGGTTTCTATTTTGATTTCAAGTATTATAGTTTCTTGTTCTCCATGCTTTGAATAGGCTGTTATCGAGAACGTCTCTTTGAAGCAACAGATTTTTGCTGATCTTGAAAAGTATTGCCCTCCTCACTGTATACTTGCGAGTAACACTTCCACAATTGACTTGAACTTGATTGGGGAGAAGACCAAGTCCCATGATCGGATTGTCGGGGCCCATTTCTTCAGGTAATATATGGGGTCACATGATTGTTTTCTATTGTACCTTCCTTGAATAAACCATTGGTTTTTGCTGCTTGTGCAGTCCAGCTCATATCATGCCACTTTTGGAAATTGTTCGTACTGAGAAGACATCTCCACAAGTAATTGTTGACTTGCTGGATGTTGGGAAAAAGATAAAAAAAACCCCAGTCGTAGTTGGAAATTGCACTGGATTTGCTGTTAACAGGATGTTCTTCCCTTACACACAATCTGCCATTTTGCTTGTTGATCATGGTGCAGATGTCTATCAGATTGATAAAGCAATCACCAAATTTGGAATGCCTATGGGTCCATTCAGGTACATGAATACGATATATGTCTGGTGGCCTGATATCACATATATTTCTTAAAATAATCTGATACTTTAAATTGAGTTGACTTTGTTATTTTGCTTATATATGCAGACTGTGCGATCTGGTTGGTTTTGGGGTTGCAATTGCAACTGGTACGCAGTTTGTTGAAAACTTTCCAGATAGAACCTACAAATCAATGCTAATCCTGCTCATGCAGGAGGATAAAAGAGCAGGTACGATTTGTATTTTTTCAAACTTCCAGGGGGAGTAGCATTTTTCTTGTTGCTTTGCTTGGCGATGCATTTTAAATCATGAAAGAACATCATAAACTCCTATGGGCACCTATTTCAGGTGAAAGTACTCGCAAAGGGTTCTATATTTATGACGGTAAACGCAAGGCGAGCCCAGATCCTGAAATAAATAAATTTGTTCAGAAGTCAAGGGAGATTTCTGGTGTCAATGTTGACCTTAAGGTCTTCCTCTCTCCCTCTCTGTGGTTGGAATATGTGATCTTATACCGTGTACTCTAATTAGTATGTTGATTATTGAATGACAAGTGTTGAATTTTCTGTCTGATTTTTGGATTTTTTTTAATTTGTACGAGATTATATTACTTGTTGATTCATGTATTTTGTGAGATTCCTTCTCTGAATGTGGTCGGGGTGAACTTGAGTACAGCTGATGAAGCTACCTGACAAGGACATTGTGGAGATGATATTATTCCCCGTGGTGAATGAGGCGTGCCGAGTCTTAGGCGAGGGTATTGCAGTCAAACCATCCGATCTTGACATTGCTTCCATCATGGGCATGGGGTTCCCACCTTACAGGTTTGTGGTTTCATCTGATTGAAGAGTACATTCTTTACAAATCTCTAATAAGTGTTGTTCTAACCAACTTGGGTTAATATTTTATCAGCGGAGGGATCATGTTCTGGGCAGACACTTTTGGATCAAAATACATATCTTCGAGATTGGAAGAATGGTCAAAAGCATACGGAGAATTTTACAAGCCGTGCGCTTACTTGGCTGAAAGAGCTGCCAAGGGAGCTCCCCTGGTGAGATTTTCCTAACTGATTTCTGCAGTTAATGACTAGAGTAATGAAATGTTTGGAATAGAACTATTTTGGATCCGCCATCCGTCAGCTGCTAGGGCACCACATGTCTACTAGGATGAGCATATAGGAGACAATCTATACAAGAAATATATATATATATGTATGTATAATACATGAGAGGAGGCCTTAATGTGACATTTGTCTTATATAGCACTTCTTTCTCTCTCCTGTGCCACTAACTAGCTATCCTCTCTCTCTCTCTCTCTCCATTTAGAACACAATTTTTTTCTACATTTTAAACCCAACCTTTTTTCTCTTTTTATTTTGAACTTTTACTTTTCTCTTTATTCCCTAAAAAAATATGCACAGATCAATCTACTCTGGGCATTTTTAGTACACGTGCATGTTCAAAAAAATATTTAGTTTTGTGTACTTTTTAGTTTACATATATATATTTTTTTGTTGTGTTGGGTTGGGTTGGGACTGAGATCGAGCCTAATGGAAGTTATTAGTGATGTGAGGAGTTTGCTGTGAAACTACTGAATATTTTTTAGTACGTTGTTATTTTTAATAATTTAAGAATTTATTTATTATTTAAAATTAATTTTATAATTAAATTATGTTCAAAATAACTTTATGCACAACTGCTTGTGTATATATATATAGCATGTTCCTTTGATATTTTTTAGCCATTACTTCCTGTAAGTTCCTAGCAATCTTAATGCTGTTTTTCCAAGCCAAAAATGTCAACGGTCGAATCCATTGTTAAAAAAGTGGCATTTAATTATGTGCACTATAGATTACTTAAATGGATGGGCCAACAGATGGCAACCGTCGATTGTTCCTACTCCTGGTAACCTGCAAGATTGCTTGAAGTGGCTGGCTGGATGTAACTGCATGCTTCCTTCTTGGTGGGAGTTTCTTGCCTACAAGCCAAGGCTTGTTTGTTATTTTGGATTGAATTGGATTGGATAGGAGAATAAGTAATACTGGGTTCCACGAGTTTTTTTTATACTAAAAAATTATGGATAGGATTATGCATACGGAGAGAAATTTGGTTTTTGTTTGATTATGGCGGGATAAAAAATGAGATAAGAGTTGTAAAGTTATTCTTAGTTGTTGGATAAGGAGGAAAGATAATTTGGGACTTGGTACTAATAGTACCAATAGGCTGTATTAGTTATCCTGAGAATAGCATGGCATATACTAGACTATTAGTGTGAGCTGGTGATAACAAGCCCCTAGGGCTCGTTTATTATTCTTGATGGAATTGGATAGAATAGAAATGATAGATAATGCTGTGGGTCTCACGTGTTTTTTTCAATATCAGGGGATAATGGAATAAACCACATATACAGTGAAAATTTTTGTCCAGGTTAGGGTGGTTTAATGAACAAATAATCCTAATCTCGTGATACAAACACGGAATTATTTATTCAAGGAGAACAAATATTGAAATGGTGGGCCCCAAATGCATTTTCATCCAATCCGATCCCTCCTTACTCCTCAATCCAAACATGCCCTCAGGGTTCATTATTTTCTGGTTGGCTAAAGAGTTCATTATTTTACTACTTGACTAATGTTTTGCATTCCTTATGCCCTTCTGCTGATGATACTCTTCATCACTAATAAAATTTGGACATGTACATTGCAGAGTTCTCCTGTGGAGCGAGCGACATCTCGGCTATAAAATCATTTTTCTGGTTGCATTGAGAGACAATTTAACTTCGCTCCAGCCCTCGTTCCCGCCCCCTGCCTGCTCGAGGAAAGGCTTCAAAGGGCCAAAATAAGTGTCCCATGAGATGTGTGTATCGAGAGGGGTGATATGGTTTGTGATTGGGAACTAATAATATGTCCTTTTGAAATTGAATCAAACCTATTTTTCTGGTTTTCTTAGAAGTCAGAATGGGTTGTATTTGTTTGCAATTATTAACCAGCTCATTTTTCTGACTTCTAAGTGGTGTTTGTTCTATGAGAATGATCAGAAATGGTTTCCTATGTTTGCTTCTTCCCATTTGTTTTCCTTTTCTAGGTGAGTGATTAATTAGGCCTGGCACATCTGTTCTTGGATGGTGGTAATGGTAGCCAGTTTTTGCAAAAAAGGACCATTTGTGCTGAAAAGGAATGTTTTTAAGGAAAATACTTTGTACATAAAAATTATATCTCAATCATTCATTGCACGTTGAGCTTATAAAATATTATGGGTTCTATGTCGGTGAATGGTTGAGATGTATTTTTTGGTGGTTGAATAAAATTTACAAAAAATGCATTTCAATTAATCATTGCATGTGAAATTTATAAAATATTATGAATTTTATGTCTAATGAATGGTTGAAATGCATTTTCTATTATTGGTTTTTTATGTGCCTAGTAATGTCTGGCCAATTTTCTCATATGTTTTTTTGATAGGAGCAACATGTGTGTATATTTAATTACCTATATACTATATATAGTAATATAGATGCTTTTTAAAAAGTTTTTAAATTTAAAATTTTAAATCTCTAAAAAATTAACATTTTCGTGGTGGTACCTCTTTTAATTTCAATCAACTCATTTTTTTTTAAAAAAATAATGACAATAATAAGATATTAAAAAAAAAAAAAAAAACTTACAATCTGAAACTTTGCTCTCCTTGTTTTCACTCTCCCCTTCTTACTCTTTTTAAGACTTTCTTTTCCTTTTCATTTTCAACTAGTCATATTGTATCAAATAAATATTTAAAATATTACAAGTATTTAAATATTAATATAAAATTTAAGAGAAAAACTTAAATGAAATAATTTTGTTTTTTACCATTGTTATGTTTAGAAAATAAATTTTATATTTTATATACATAAAGAAAATTATTTGATTAGCCAACATAATTGGAGTCGAGCGGATTAAAATAAAGCGAAAAAAGTAAATTATGTTCTTATACTCTTATTTTTAGTTAAAAAAAATATTTTTTCCTATTTTAGATTGTAATTTTAAAAATAATAGTGTTGATAGTTGTGATAGTATTGGTGGCAGTGACAGCAGTATCGGCGGTGACTGTGGCAGTGACAATGGTAATAATGGTGAGGTGGTGATGAAGGTGGTGGCGACGGTATACTGGTAAGAACGAAAATTATTCTTTGTTATTAAAAAATTAAAAACATTTTCTACTAAAATTAAAATATTTCCTTTTGACTTAGAAAATAATTTTTATTGATTTTTATTTTTTGTTATACTAAAAAACAAAAAAAATTTAAATTCAGTCAAAACAAACATAGCGTTATTTTACTTTTTATTAAACAGAAAAATCCGAGCGAATTTGAAACGGGACGTGAGTGTTCAACGCGGGGCAAATATAACACATTTTATTTTAAATTTAGTATTTTTAAATTAATTTTCTCTTATAATTTGTCCTCATTTTTCTTGTTGCACGGATCACGAGGACATAGGCACATGCATATAGCGCCAGGAAAGGTATGCAAGCCAGAGAACTTCGTCTGAAATGTCTTATCTCTAAGCCTCTGTTTGGCTTAATTTTTTTAAAGATTTTTTGTTTAATTTTTTAAAAAAAACTTACTATTTAACTTTTTATTGTAATTAATTAAAAATTTTAAATTTTTTATATTTATTTTTTTACAAAAAAAACTAAAATATCAAAAAATTTATAAAATAAAAAATTAAGCCAAACAAAAACTAAATCCCTTAACAAGCAAGAGATTTTGAGTATCTTATCTTGTCTATGCTGATATGACAAGACAGTGTAAAACTGGTTTGAAGTAGACAATATACGGGTGTTTGTTGTTGTTTAAATTATAATTATAATTTATAGTTATATAAACAAATTAATTTTTTTAACAAGTGTGTTTATATATTATTATTTATAGTTTTTAATTCTAAATTAATAATTGTAAATTTTATTATTTTAAGTTAATTATAAGTTTATGATTTTAACAAAATTTACAATTGTTGTTTAAAATAATAATCATATTTTTTTTAATTATAATTTATAAATTTATAATTTTAACTACAACAAAGAGTCACAATGCATTGTTCAAGCAATTTACACAATACATACAAAAAAGTCAATAATAAGTTCAATCAATAATTTGGGGTTAATTTATATGTAATTTTATCTTAACTTTAATTTGGCTCCGTTAGTGAAATTAGAGACGAAATTAAGATTTCAACTTTAGGTTAACTAAAAGCCATGTGTAAAAAAATTATAATTAAAAATAAAAATTATATTTAGTATATCAAAATAAAAAAAATATCCATACACTTTTAATTAAAATATTTGATAATAAAAACTACAAAAATAACATCCATATAAATTTATATATTTTTATTTACTTTAAATTTATACTATATTAAAAATAGATTTTGAAGTGCTGGGTGGAGGGTGACCATGGCATCTAACCTGCCTTTGTTCCCAGTAGGATTGCATGGTTTTTTAAGAATTAGTCGAGTTGCATTTAAGTTGTCCAAATATCTTGAAATATTAAAAAAAATTAACATAAAATAATGAGGAAAAAAAGAGAATTCCAACTTTATAATTTATATTGGGAATAAATCACCAAAAAGCACAATTAGGCAATTAGCATTTTTTTATTTTTATTTTTATTTTTATTTTTTTTTAATTTTTTTTATTAAGAAAGACATCCCATGATGGCTCCTTTTCAAGAAGGAATCAACCCATTGTTTTAAGTAGGAACATGTTAATTTCAAACAAAAAAATCTAAACTTTTTATTTAAACTTCAATTAATAACTGCCAATATAGGCTATGAAAGAATTATTAAGTACTCTCGAAATATTATGTGATATTTTAAATAAATAAAAATGTATAATATTGGCCTCGTTTGGTAAAAAAACTATTTTTATAAAATAATTAATATATTTGGATTAATAGTACCGGGGAGTAATATAAGTTGGATTATTAGTGTAATATTTTTTGTAGCAAATAATGTTTGGTTTAGAATGTAATAACTTAATGATATCCTAAGCTACCTAAATCCTCCCTCATTGGAAAACAAATAATCCCTCATATGAGAGACAAAAGTGGTTAAGGATGATAAAAAATCTCACATAAATTTGGTACCCAAACAAAGTTGTATATGAGACTATTATACAATAGTCCAATCACAACCTCTTTATTCTGACACCAAATAAGGCCATTACATGCATTAAATAGGTCACTTTTTTCTTTTATTTATTTAATAAACGCGAGTCAACATTGTCCCACTTAAAATATTTTTTTATACATAATTAAATAAAAATACTACATAAATGACGCTACATAATTCTCCAATGATCCAACACTTGTACACGTCACTTGTGCCTCTAATATATTCGCATTGCACCACTCATTGCACCACTCAAGCTTGTGTTGTGGTGAAAATCATATACATCATGAGGGCTTATTTGAAATGAAAAAGTCTATGTACTCATAAAAAAATTTTAAAATTTTATCCTAAAAATAATTTGTAGAGTTTAGATTCATATTTAATAAAACGTAAAATATAATCCAAGTAAATTTTAACCATTCACGTTAAATTCTAAATAATTTTCTAAGTATTTTTTTCTAAGTTTATAACATTGCTAATTTGAAATTAAAACTGAAAAGGGAAGGATTGGCTTGTGAAACATGTGAGTACCATTGAACCAAATTTTCTCTTTGCATATGATTTCATATTTATTTTGTGGGGTTGGGATTAATAAATCAGTAAATATTGAGATTAGTAATATATCATTTATAGCATTAATAATAGGCAAATGCTAAACACAGCCCATTGGGCTGTGTTTAAGAAGAGACAAAGCACAGTTTTCAAAAAAAAAAGAGAGAAAGAAACTAAAGCAGCGCCGC
>JAULJZ010000019.1:10802578-10814184 GCA_032270985.1 Heliamphora pulchella | reverse complement strand
AGTTGTTTTTGAATTATTTTTCCAAGCAAGGTATGGCAATTCTATTTGTACTCTATAGGCTGAAGCAAGGTTTTATCTTGGTGGATACATCTGTCGAGGGATTGTCGTTGTAGTTGTAGATACTATTCTTTTGGTTAATTGCAGGATTGAGGGAGCTGAAATTAACAAGAGTCTTTTGGCTCTTAAGGAGTGTATACGTGCTCTTGACAATGACCAGTTTCATATTCCATTTCGTGGGAGCAAGCTCACTGAAGTGCTTCGTGACTCCTTTGTTGGAAACTCAAGGACCGTGATGATCTCTTGCATTTCTCCTAATGCAGGCTCATGTGAACATACACTTAATACATTGAGATATGCTGATAGGTATCTCATTTTCATTACAAGTTTCAACAAGCTATATTGCCTACTTTTTTTTTGTGCTAATCTAGTATTTTTTTGCTAAATGATGAATACCAAATCAACAGGGTTAAAAGTCTTTCAAAAACCGGAAATGCAAAAAAGGATCAAGCTGCAAGCTCGTTAGCACCTGCTACCAAGGAATCTATATCAGCATTATCTTTTCCCATTTCTGCTGATGCTGTGGATTCTTACGAGTCTCAAGAGGTCAAAGTAGTTGGTACAGTTAAAAGGGTTGTAGAAAAAGATAATCTGTCTTACAATCCTGCTGAGTCCAATAAACAGCCCTCATCAAATTACCCCTTCAATGGGTGCGAGGATGGTGGGGTAACTTCTGGTGCTATAGAAAGGGAGAGGGTTGATAAACAAAATCTTGGTGGTTCAACAAGTCAAAATGTGTATTCATCATCATTTTTGCAGAACTCAGTCGATACAGAAGAAAGAGTGCAGAAGGTGTCCCCACCTCGAAGAAAAGCTCACAGGGATGAAAAATCTGAAAGGCTGGGGAATTGGCTGAAAAACGATGGCGGTGGATCTGATGTTTCTGCCACAAGTTACAAGCAGCAAAACATGAGCAATTTTACTGGCAACAATTTAGGGACCAGACAATTTGAACCTGAGCCTCCTGCTGCTGATGGGAATATCAATGAAATACTTGAGGTTGGTTGTAGTTGCACACTGCTGGTCTTTTGTTTTATCACTTTGCAAGATCTTTTAAATGTTGCTTACATTTGTTTTATCCTGCTTTGACACTATTTAGGAAGAAGAGGCGCTAATTGCTGCACATAGAAAAGAAATTGAAGATACAATGGAGATTGTTCGTGAAGTAAGTGAAGTTTCCATCTTTCCCCTCCATAGTTGGAACAATTTTCAATTCCTTTAAGCTTCTTTCTGTGTCTGTGTTTGCCTCCTAAGGAAAATGGATGCCATAAAAATTTCATTATTCGTGTCATGACATAGTTTCAGTTTTTATATGTTCTGGTTCCAATATGAGATGAAAAAAGGTTTATGGTAAGTGCTGTAGAAAGAGAATAACACACATACGTTGAGAGAGAGAGAGAGAGGGGGGGGGGGTGCAATAAGAAGAAATTAGTTTCTCTCTTAGGGTATACACTTATTCTGTTCAAATTCATCTATCTATTATCTAGCACAATGTCCTGCCTTTTTGTAAGGGGTATTCATCTCCCATTATACGGGTGGCAAATCAATTGCTTATAAAAGAATAAAAATAAAAAGAATCTAGCACCAAATAGTTTCCGAAGTACCAAACTAGGATAGGTTTTTCAATATCTCATAACTTCTATAAGGCAATAATACCTCTTTCTTTTTTCCCAAGTGTCATTACTGAGTTAGTTGAATTCCTTTTCTTCTTGTATTTTCCTTTTCTTGTTCTTTTTTTTTTGGGGTTGATGACACCATTTTAACTACGAGTTGTATGTTTCTCTTTTGGGGGACTGGATGGATACCTTTATTTACTTTTGAATTTGATAGACATGAAAGGCTAATTTCTTTCCCCTTAATTTCAAATCATTGCAAAAGCTCAATCAACAGGAGAGAGAAAATTGTAAAGGACTCTACTTCCCAAGTATCTAGCAGTAATGTAACCTGTTTGGCTTCTGGATGTACCAGGAAATGAAGCTATTGGCAGAAGTGGATCAACCAGGTAGTCGCATTGACAATTATGTAACTCAGTTGAGTTTTGTGTTGTCGCGAAAAGCAGCAGGCCTGGTCAGCCTTCAAGCTCGCCTTGCCCGTTTCCAACATCGACTTAAAGAACAGGAGATACTGAGTCGGAAGAGAGTACCTCGTTGAGCCAGCAACGCCCCCGCTGAAATGGGTTATTCCAAGTGAATCCTTTGCCTGTGATGTAAACTTCTGTGTAAATAGTCTATGGTCCGCCTTTTAAATGTTATTCATGCTGGTGCAGTTGCAAATAAGGAACTGCAGAGCCCAACTGCTTCTGAGACAATGCATGTCAATTGTGATTCGCATCGAGGATTGAAGCTCTCTTTAGTCGCTGATGGATGCATTATCAGATGTATTATTTCAGACGAGTCTTTCTGGGTTCTTAAACGGGTTTGTTGAATTCGGCTGTTTGATGGTATGGTGGCTGTGAAAAGATTCCAATGACATTACTTCTAAGAAAAAGAAAAAAAAGTGAAATATGTACTGTTATTTCTGTGGCTTGATATGTATTCCATATATACTTCAAAAACTACCTTTGTCTATACATTGGATGGAACCTTTTTCCTGATTTGTTTGAGCAAACTTCTTTTTATGCCCTAGTTTTCCCAGTTTGCGGTTTACCACTTGACTTTGGGTAGAAAATTTGGTCATTTTGTATTCTGGATGATAAAAAATTGTAAAACGAAGAAATAGAAAAAGAAGGAATATAGAGAGATTTGAAATCAAACCCTTGGTTCAGGTGTTTTGATGGGGGATCAGTAAGGCATAGGACATATCTCAGTCTAATGGGGAACCATGATGAACTGGTTTTAGGGGTGTAAAAATGACCCACGCTTGTGGGCAGCCCTAGGTCCTGTAGAGCCTATGCTTGGCCCATTAAAAGCCCAGGCCTAATATTTTTAGGATTGGGCTTGGACTGTCGTCTAAAGCCCACGGGTTGGCCCGGCCCAAGGCCCAGGTCAGGGCCATTTTTGTACATGTACCACAAATGCAGCTCCGGAGAGGAAGAATTCAATGTCAAAATTCCTTATCACAGTGGGCAGTCTCAGCACATGAAGGTTAGTAGCAAGAATTTGTTCCATTAACTGAGAATGCTGGTGTTGGGGAAGAGTGGTGATCCTCCTATGGCTGCCATTGATAGTGGTAATCTATGAGGTAAGTCTCCATAATCAGGGAAATTCTTTAAAATGACGAGATGACGAGAAATCAAAATATCACAATTCTGGACAAGAAATAATTTATAATTTTTAACTAAAGTAATAAATTAATAAATAATTTATATACGAAATATAATTTAAAAAACAAAAGGAAAACAAAAAATTGAAAAGTTCGCTCACAGCCCGAGCCTGAGGTCTAGACCCGTAGACCCTAGGTAGGGGTGTAAATTTGGCCCAGGCCCGTGAGTGGCCTGATGCCCGGTACTATGCGGGTCAGATCAGGCCCGGTAAAAGCCCAAGCCCATATATGCCTTGTAGGCTTGGGAGCTTGGGCCTCCTCTGAACTTGTGCGCCGGGTAGGGTCGAGGTCTGGGCCTTTCCTCCAAAAAATGGGCCCAAATTTTGGTGCAAGCCCACCAGATTTGATCCACCAGAGCCACGGGCGGGCCAGGCCATTTTACACCCCTACCTGGTCTCAGTTAGAGCTAAAACAGGGGTGCGGGATTTGAACCTTACCAAATGGTACATCACACATGATTACTATTACAGGGCATGCACAAATGAAAACCTTAACTAATAGGAATTCTGATCCTAGAATTGAAGAGGTTTCCAATCATCTTATGATTTTCAAGTTCTGCTTATTTTCATGATTTAAATCGCTGCTAAAAAGATCATACATGCAAAAATTCAAATAAATTTCGCGTACTCTATAAAATGAATAATTCAAATTATCGAAGTGAATTCATTGTGCTAAGAGGAAAAAAAAAATTGAGGAGGGGTTAGACTCGAGGTATGAAGAAATTCAAAAAAAGAAAAAGGCTTTTGGCTAAGGTAATTGAATTTTGCATCCCAGCCCTAGATGTCCTTTCAAAGATTCTCGAATTTTCAACAGAGGCTTTTGCTGTTCTCAAAGCATATCAAAAACCTAGCCGTGAGCACTGGAATGTCATGAATCAGGAGTCAAACTTTTGATGCCAAAATGGATTTTGAAAGAGCAGTAAATGTCTTGAAGAGTCCCCATTTTGTTCATAGAATGAAAAATAATGCTTAATGCAATTGAAGAAGTACTACAAATTTCAAACAGTTGGAATGCAAGGTGACCAATCACCAGATGTATGGGGCCAAAACCTCCTTTAAAATCAAACTACACCAAATTGAATATGATTGAATGCGTGATAGCATCTACCATACCAAGAATTTCAATAACAAAATTGGAAAGAAAACTGAATTGTATCAAGGGCCCTAAATCCAACTTCAGACCTAATATTACACGAAGGTAAATCTCACGAAACTTATGTTGCATAAACAGATTGCCTGTCCTCCATTGCACACCTTGCTTGCGCCTTAACTGGGTTGCCTGGACAATATAATCTTTATCACGTGGCCCAAGAAACAGCTCGTCCTAACCGTAACTGCTAAATGGCCATCACATCAGAAGCTTCATTGAAGCGAAGGCATCCTCCATAAACACAGCACACAAACTTCAATCATCAATCTTCTGATGCAGATCCAATGTCTTCCAATGAATGGCAAAAGGGAACAATCACGTTCATATCGTCACTCAGCTTTCAATCTTAAAATCTCCTTGGCAGTCCTCAGCCGGAAATATGGCATATTTTCCTACAAGGGGGGAAATGAAAGAAAAATACATGTTAGAGGTACATTACAAAGGGTTTTTTACAAAGTGCAATTTGAATTGAAGCAACACAACAGTCCTATAATAACTCCATGAGATATGTACTGTGTGAGTAGTGTGGAGCCCAATGGAACTTCATTGTACTTGTTGAGCATTAGCAAACCACCGTAGTGACAGTAACTTTTTAGTTGCGAATCCATCATCAAGACCGTAGAAATGGAAGTAAATAGGAGCAAAAGGAGCTCGTAATCTGGGATCAGTTCTGAGATTGCGTGAAAGGATGTTAACTGGGATTGTGCATGCAACTTAATGTAGTACCAAACTTATACAGAAGTATAACACACAGGTTAATAGAGCATTTTGGTTTCAATATAATCAGAAGTGTTCAAAAATCACTGATAAAATAAAAGCACTTCCCCACCCAAAAAAATGATACAGCACATGCATGCACAATAGTTGCCAGCATGATTCCCATTTTTTACCTGGCCGAAATAGAGTCCTAAACCCCTACTATAAAAGTCAGCATACTTGATCATGAACATGCCACAGTCCCACCTGTCCGGAAACAAAATATCAATCATTCATCAGTACATTTAGCAACATTAGCCTGCGGATGAAAGATAAGCTATAGAACACTAGATAAAAGCGGAGATCAAAATTTCTCCTTTGGATTTTTTTTTTTTTGGGTGGGGGGGTGAAGAATTCACTTCAGCAACGTCCTAGTTGCTGAAAATCAAATAGGGCGCATATGCATGATGCTTCATAAGAGGAAACTGACCTAGAAATGACAAGTAAGATAGACACATATGTTAAGTTTAGGAGTTAAAGAAAAAAGTGCAATCCAGTAAGGCTCCTGTTATAGCAGGGGTCTAGGGAGGGAAAGATGTAAGCAGCCTTACCCCCATTTCTACAGAGGCGGCTTCTCTAACTATAACCCACAGTAAGCTATATCATTGGGCCAAGTTGTCTTTTCTGAAACTAAAGAACCCAAAAAAAAAAAAACAGAAATACAGCAGACAACAGAGTGTTTGCAGTTTGCACATCATAGACCTAAATAATATTATAATATTCATCATGTTTTTTGGCATCATATCAACATTCCGTTTTCCATAGGCATTAATCGTCAGCTCTTTTTAACAGTTGACATAAAAGAAGGGCACTCCCTAGTGAAATTTTTAAATCATACATTGAACATGTATCCAGATACATTTCAATTCAAAAAAGACAAATTGAAAACTAGAAAACATCAAGTAAAAATATTTAATCAAATGTGAAATAAAATATCCAAGCAGTGATCTTCATCTCCATGACAAATCAGGTTCCAGCTATTCAAATCTTGAAATCTATTGTTACAAAATAGAAGATTGTAAAGATATAATATTGAAGTATGCATTCTTATAAACTTCATGCTCTTAACTTCCAAATGTTTGCTTTAAAGGGAAAAACAATCCTATACATATCTATACATACGCACATATCATGTGATAAACATAGATAGCATCAATCTTTTTTTTTGATATGCAACGAAGAGAAAAATTATTTATTAATAAAAAAAAAGGTACAATGCATAGGAGGTCAAGAAGTCCACAGTACAGAAAACAAAAGGCAAGCTATCAAACACTCCCACTACATATCACAAATAGCCCTCCAATCTCTAAATAAAAAATAAAGAAATCCCTTTAAAAGGGAGAGATAATGAAATCCCAAAAAATGACAAATAACAAACTCTATCCCATATTCAGTATAAATCTTCATAAGTTCTGCAATATAATTGTGGGATAACAATTCCTTTTTTTGTGACAAAATTACCCAATTATCTGCATATGCTATGCTTATTTACAAGTTAAACTTGTATAAATTGCATACATGGTAGCTGTCATCAGCCTTCCACACTTTAAAATAAACAGGTATAATAATCAAGCTCTCCCTGTTGGGGCTGGCTCAAATAAATGCTTAAAATTCTAAATACTCCTTGTCCAATATTCCATTTTGAAAAGTCAAGGTACTTAATCTTATGATTTTATAATCTCATGATTTTACAATCTTAGGTGAGTGTAAATGCATCCAGTCGAGTAAAAACATAGGGATAGTTTTGACATTCAGACTATTAACAGTTGGGCATGAACACAACACATACAACATTTGTTCCTTTACAAAGTTGGATTTTTCATAGTGAACACAGAACACGATGAAGAAGTGATAATATATATGTAGAAGTGATTCTAAACAAGGTAACACTTGAGAGAAGAATAAGTAATGTAGAAATATAAATTATATATATGTTCAGAAGTGATTTTTCTTTTTTTTTAAAAATGGTGAGAACAATGAAATTATGCATGCACGTTTATGTATGGCATGTTGTATATTAATATACTATTGACCTGATGTGCACCATGGGCTACATATAGGCATGATGTATTGATGTGCTTCTTGACTGCTATTGTACAGTCTCCATATTATGCTACCACCTTGTCGATGTGGGAACACAAATACACAACATAGATTGATTTATTCTCCATTATCCTGGGGGTATCCAAGATTCCTTTAAAACTTTCTTCTTCAGATGTTTTGAACTTTCTGAGCTTTTGCTTCAATTTCTTCTCTACAAATTACAAATTGAAGGTTTAGTTACGATTCGAAATCTACTATCTATCTTCATCCATGGATCCTTTACCCATACTTATTCAATTGGAAGTATTTATCCAATTCAAAAATTATGTTCGCAATTTCCTTTACCCATACAAATCACGAGAATGCATAGTTCCCTCAAATCGTCCATTGCGAGGTCAAGGATTAAATCCTTTTAGGAAATAAAGTTTGTGATTGAAATATGATAAAACTGAAAGACCCTTTAACTATTAAGGAGGTTAATAGAACGAATCACACTTCCAGTGACAAGGGCAAATGTTCACCCAATCAAGAATTGCCAAGATCCCAGAAATCACCATGCCAAGGCAAGAGCAGAAAATGAATGAATAAAGCTATTTGAAGAAAAGAGAGAGCCTATAAAACTTGACAGAAATTATCGCCATATAGCACAATCGCAAGCAAGAATTTGTGCAGTTGAACACAAATTTCTGCAGGAATGCATATTGCAGTCAGTTGTACAAAACATTCGCCAGATCTAATGAGGCAAGTACACATACAAATACACATGCACATGAAATTTATTTTCCTGCATTTTTCCTTAGAGATAAATTGCATTTTTTCCCAGAGATAAATTGAAGAATATTTTCATCCTCAAGAGATGAAGTTTGATTTTCTTATAATAATGTTGAGGTGGCGCAGTTTACAGTTCGGTTATTTATCAACACGATGACTTCTGTTTTGACAATTCAACCATTCAATATAATCTAGGAATGTAATCAGTTCCATTCGATTAAACCAACCACCATTCTTAAACAGGCCATAGACTGGGTTTTTTTGGTCAGTTCAATCAGATGGGTCAGGTAAATCAGTTAAAATTTTCATCCCCGATATAACCAGACAGCTTCAAAGCTATATATATATTTGTAAACAAACAAAAAAATAAACCCATAAGACTTGACCTCAACTCAAACGCATCTTCTCCCATTTTACATGGGCTTGGTACGGGTGTCGGTGGTGCAAATGCAATTGCAGGTGTGTATCTAAAGGTCGGACCCATCAAACTTGGCAAGAAAGAACCATACTTGATGATAGTTTTAACCTATTTTATGGTTCCATGTAACTCAAGTGTCAAAAAAGACATTTTACTCATTTATAGAAATTACGCAACGAATTACACGTATGAGAGTATAGTTAAATACAACTATATAACAGATATCAAATGGGAAGTATCGAACGCATATTCCACCAATCTCCCCTTATCAAGGAGTCTCAAGTGTTCAACAGAAGTACTTGATTTATTTGAAGATTCCATGCAATGTAGATTTTCTCTTTTATTTCCCCTTTTTCTTTTGTTTGAGAAATATAAAGCTTTTAGCCAGATAAATTCATTCCACAATTATCTTCCAACAAGAATATCTTATATAGAAGTCCATTTGTTAATCCAGAATCATCTTGTGATGATTTTAGAAAGAAAAAACGATGATTGAAAAGTGCACACACCCATTTTCCTGTTCAGGAAGGTCCTTAACATATTCTTGCTTCCATGAACTAACATCAATGTGTTCTCCACTCTTATCCTTCACCTCTTCCACAAAGTACCTAGCCTGCCATTAAAAAAAAAAAAAACAATCAGCAAAATATGCATCATTTACACCAACAAACCCACACATATTAACGCACTTAACGTACTTCAGAAGAGAAAGAAAGAAAGAAAGAAAGAAACAACCACAAACTTCGTCTGCATCAGAAAACAAAAGCTAATTGGTACACTATTATCTCTTGAAAATATATTAAAAAATATCTCTGTTATCAAAATCATACGATTCACGATACGTATCGTACGTTTCGGTTCGATACATCTAACAATCGATTCGTATCAGTGATGTGAACTGGTGAAAACAAAAATAATACGATCCACGATACGTATCACACGATTCGATATGATTCAGTTCGAGAAATTAAGAAATCGATTCAATACCAAGCAAGGCTCGATTCTTGTTTCTTTTAACTTATAATTTTACATTATAGAGACTTGTCTCACGTCACTTTTCTAAGCCACCTAACCTTATTTACATATTCTAGATGTCTCTCTACCAAATAGTAATTGGTTTTGAATTTGATGGCAATAAATTCTAGCATGCTATGATTAGTATCAAAGTTGTGTAAGGTGATTTCGTGAGTTTTTACCCAATGTTTATTTCATTCATTTTGTTTATTTTTATATCATCTTCACATGCAACTGAGGGACACATGGGGAGAATTAGAGATATCTCACATCACTTTTTTAAGCCATTCAAGTTTAATTTATATAATTTAGAGATCTCTCCACACATAGTCAATTAATTTTGGGTTGGATGCACCTAAATCTAAGTGTGTGTCTAGGAATTGTTATAAATCATAACATAATTAATAATATAATATAGGATCATTGATCGCAATAAAGCTCAAATCCACATCTATTGCCTAGATGCAAGCGTTTTACTTATTACACTACATGCTCAACATTCAAAACAAGTTCTTTATTGATTTATGATTAAAACTTTTTCATATTTATAATGCATATTTAATATTTAACCATTTTAGATATATTTCTTGATGTATTTTTAAAATTAAGGTAAATTACAGTTACCTCCCCTGAAGTCTCTGAAATGACACTGCTCTCCCTTCTACTTTGTTTTTATATTTCATATACCTCTTTCCGTTAAGTAACCATTAAAAAACTAAATGAAAAATGCTAATATCAGCAATTATTTTATATTATTTCTAATTTTACCCTTATTCATATTATTATTTTTTTAATTTACCTCTCTCTCTCTCTCTCTCTTTGTATGTGGCTCATGTGAAGCACCACCACCCTCCCTCCTCTGGCGGCACCACCATCATCACCACCGCCACCCATCCACCTGATTCTCCTTTTTCAACTGCCATTTCTTTGGAGTTTGTAAAAAGTCGATAAGAGATATAATCCAACAAATAACTCAGAGAATAATGAACGAATCTAGGGTTTCTAATTTTTTTGGGCGATCAAACAAACTGCCATTTCTGGGTTACTGTGTGGAACAGATCTAGAGTTTTTTCCAGAACATCATCTTCGTTTCGAATCAAATTCTTCAGATTCACTTCGATGATTCAGCCAGTTTCATCATGAGCTCATGCTTGTAAGAAAATGGGGGAAAATCCAGATCTTATGTTGAAAACCACAATTCACAGTCACATCATTATTTTTTTTAAAATCAGTGAAAGAAGCTTCTAAAATCCAATTAACCTATTCTGAAATCTGACTAAATTGAAGTCTAAATTCACCAATTTCAATTTCAGAGGTTTGAAATCTAAAAGGAAACGAATTGAGAAGACGCTATGCCAACGAAGTAGAGTTTCGATCTCAACAGGAAATGACAATGGATACGGCGCAAGGTAGCTCCCTGATGTTCTTCAACAACACTACATCGTTGCCGTTGAAGAAGTGAATCGATTGTGGTTGATGGGTGGTTATTGTTGTTGAATCAGGTGAGGGTTCTGCAAAGAGTTAGGGATTGAACACAATTTTATATATATATAATTTGACAGAATTAGAGATTGAACAGGGAATTAGGGATTGAACAGAAACAAAGCTTCCATTGTTGAAGCTGGAGTTGTTCACAAGATGCTAAAGCTCATTGAATCTCCAAATGAACCTCCAAACCCAGTTGTTGCCGAAGTAATTGTTGCAAATTTCCTCGGATTAAGTACTCTAGGCTCAAACAAACCGATTGTTGGTTCTTCGGGTGCAATCCCATTCTTGGTGAGAACTTTAAAAGATTCTGGGTTTATATATACATACATACATATATATATATATATATATATATATATATATGTGTGTGTGTGTGTGTGTGTGTGTGTGTGTGTGTATTGTTATTCAGTTTCTAAAACACTAGTTGAGAAATCAGCTTGGGAATTTGCTAAGGAAAAGGGTTTGGATGTGTTTGTGGTGAATCATAGAACTGCTATGGGTCCTACTCTGCCCCCAACTCTTAAGGCAAGCATGTTGATGGGGCTGAGCCACGGCGGGTTTGTGGTGCAGTTCCCAGAGGCGATGGAGCGAGGGGTGATTGGAACCACCGGGGCGTGTATGGAGTGGAAGGACATAGATGAGGATTTAT
>JAULJZ010000019.1:10748398-10764748 GCA_032270985.1 Heliamphora pulchella | reverse complement strand
CAGCTTGAGGGGGGTGTTAGTAGCTTATTATTATTATTATTATTATTATTATTATTATTATTATTATCCGGCGTGCGTGGGTGTACGAGTGTAATTGTGTTATCTAAGTTTATTATAAATAAGATTGTTCGCCTACCCATTAGGGTACGGTTTTTCTATTATTTTCTTCCTAATAACATGAAGCATACCTATAGTTAGTTCATGAGCCCCCTGTTGCCAAAGCGAGCAATCCCCCCAACTAGCATCTATTAGTTAAGGGGGTTAGGGTATGGAATGCAGATGCATAGGAAGTGATAGCAGCAATTGATCGTGATTCAATTTTATCAAGACCAATAGCATTCCTATGGGATTGAGATTGAGAACAACCAATGGTGATGGCAGTTGATCTTAATCAGCCAGTTGCCAGATCCAGATGCAATCGAATTGGACCCGTTCCAACCAAAAAACGTGAGCAGCTGGCCATAGCTTTAGGTTCGAATCTGCCACCTTTCTTGTGGATCATCCTGTGGTTACCGAATGATGGGAATAACAAAGCAGAATTTTTTAAATGAGCACGCCTGGGTCTTTTTGTTGCATTCATTTACAACAAGAAACAACTACCAGTGTGTGGTGCATTTTTCTTTCTTTCCTTGGTCTTTGATTCCGTCATATTCCTAATAACTTATCCAGTTATAACGTATTAACTGCTAATGCACCTTTCTTTTATCAAATCTCATGGACGTAGTCTAATTACGAGGGTAGTATTTATCATGGTGTCAAATCCTATTTTTTGTGAATTTCTTCTTTGTTATTGGGGTCGACCCCAAAACCGTAATATCTCAAAACGAGCAGGCCATAGAGAAACTCTTTTTTATTCTTTTGTCTTGAACTTCGTGAAGAACTCCATTCTATCTCTCCTTTATTACGAACAAAAAATTGGGGCTGCAACCCAATTGTACACTCCTTTTGTTCTACAAACTCTTGTTGATTAAATAACTCGGATTTTAAATCATTCACTTGCTTTAATTACTCATACTATGGATATGGGAGCATCAACTTTGTTCTTGTGGGCTTTTGAGGGGCAGGAGAAATTGTTGGAATCCTATGAAAGAGCCTCGGGAGCTAGGTTCCATGCCAATTTCATATGACTGTGTAGAGTGGCACAAGATCTACCGCTTAGCTTATGTCGAGATATTGATTTCTCCACACAACAATTTTCTTCTCGTTGTCGAGGGCTTCCAAACATATCGTAAGCTAAGCCGGTGCTGACAAATAACCAACCCGCTCTAATTTGTCAGGATGAGAAACAATACATAAATAATTACATGGTTTATTATGAATGAAACTGTAACTATGAAGGCAAATAAAATACGATACTTAAATCCTGTTGCTTTGCTGTTAAACTGAATCTTTATTTCTATTTTCTCTTTTAGGCATAGTAGTCATGTCTTTTTGATTTGCATTTATTGCCAATTTGGGTATGTTTGAACTGATATTACATATTTGATGTAGCTGAGTAGTATAGTTCTTTGCAAACATAGAGGATTTAATCCCTGCTGCTATTTTTCTCTTGTTTTCTTTCTTTCTTTCTTTTTTCTTACAATTCTTTTTCCCTGCCCTCTTTGGTGATCCTTTCTTTTTGTTAGTTAATGGTAATAGATCATGCAATGACATCTAGAGGTTATACATGGTTGATATTCAGCTTCCATATGCCTACTTGGATGGTTCTGCTTGTGTATATGGCCGCTGTCTACAGTATGAGCATTTACAATTCCTCAGGGCAGCAACAGCCTCATAAATGCTCATTTGATCATTGGTGCAGTCTTCCTTCATGTTTGTTTCATTTCACTGGTTATTGTTGTCTTTTACCTCTTAGCCTTGTTACTAGGAATGTGCCATTGGAAGTTTACTAAGGATGGAAAGGGGTTGAGCTCCCTAAACAATTATGAGTCAGTAAACAAATAATTTGAACTAGCGTACATCCTGGATGAGACTATGTATCACATCAATCTTTTTGGAACTCAAGAAAGATAACTTTATTTTCCATGGCCTCTTGTGCATATATGTTCCATCCCAATAACTATTGCATAAGCTGTGGTTTTGAAAATTGAGTCCTGCCTTAGTGGGAAATAATGATGTCATAGATTATGGTCTAGACTCTTCTCTGACCCGTGTATGGCCTTGTTGCGCATTTGGTTGCAGTGACAAGATGCATTCTCATCTCTATCTCACACTCATTTTCCATGTGTGTATGTGTTTGTTTGTGTATTTATATAATATAATATAAAATAAATAATATTCATTTTTCATGCTCAGCTGTTGCGGTGAATCCTAAGCTTGAATATTCCATTGTTGAGGTGCATGCACACTCGGGAGATGTTTCGAAAACTGCTGGTGATGGAAAGAAGAGGCTTGGCAATGTTTTGAAGCAGCAGAAGACACCCTTCCTTATCGTAGCATCAAACCTTTTGTCAATATTAGAAGAAAAATGGGGTGTGAAGCTTGTTGTGAAGAGAACACTAATGGGTTTCGATCTTGAGAACTACAGGTCATGACTGCAAATGGAAATTTGAACTGTTTTATGTCCTTTAAGAGATATGTCATGCAATGATGCAAATTAGATTCTATCATTGACCAGTATTATATGATTTTACATGTCAAAATCTGCATCAGAAACCACAGATGTTTAGAGTTCCAGTTTAATGAATCGTTAGGATTTATGCTTTCTTACGTGTGAATTTCAAACGTGGCTTCAGGTATATGCATCCAGTAGATACCAGAGAATGCCCGGTTGTCATTGGGGGAGACTACATTACAACGGAGTCTGGAACTGGACTAGTCCATACAGCTCCTGGTCATGGACAGGAAGATTATGTTACTGGCTTGAAGTATGGTTTGCCCATACTTTCCCCTGTAGATGATGAGGGAAAGTTCACTGAAGAAGCTGGAAGGTTTAGTGGGCTGGACGTACTCGGGGACGGTAATGATGCTGTTATCGAATGCTTGGATGAGTACATGTCAATTATCATGGTAGAACCATACAGTAAGTTGTCTTCGCTCATTTTACTGCAAGATTGAGGAAATTGTCTATTATTATTTCTTGGTGTGATGGATGAGGTAAGCATCAGGACATCATATATTTTCTCTATTGCAGAACACAAGTATCCATATGATTGGCGAACGAAGAAGCCTACAATTTTTAGGGCAACTGAGCAATGGTTCGCATCTATAGAAGGATTCAGGGAGGCTGCCATGGATGCAATCAGCCAAGTGACATGGATTCCATCTCAGGTGTTAGGTTTTCTATTGCAACAAATCACGCTACACTTGTATATGATAATACAAGACCCCAAATTGGCCCCTTTCTTTATATGTTTCTCCGATTTTGTATTTTTTTAGGCAATAATTTTTTTTTATCTGTGAAATCATGTCTAGCTTTGTAGTTGTATATCCTAGTTAATCATGATTGAGCAAAAAAGTAAGTTGATGCCTCCTAACCTAATTATTGTTGTACAAATATGACTCATTGTGTTTGCTTCATATTCTTCTGAGTATCAAAATTTCAGCTGCTTAATTTCGTAGTTCTTTGCATTTCAACTTTGAAAAGAAGTAATTAATCCCTCAACTTGATTTTGTGCATAATGTGTATCGGCCCATTTTCTTATGCTAATTGCTTGTTTCCTTTTATATGAAGTTCCAATTTCATTTGCTCTGTATATTTTGATATTTCCCTTGTCCGTTCGTGTAGTGAGTCACTAGTGGCTTATGAAATCATAAAAAAAATTCTCTGTTCTGTTCTGTTCTGGGTACGCGTCATATAGGAGATGATATGGTTGAAGTGAGTATCACCACATTAGAGTGAACAATCGCTGTTGACATGCACCATTATGGCTGAACTTAACAGTGGTCACAAACTGATAATTTTTCCTTTCATGTTTTAATTTATGAAATCTGAATAGGACAAATGAAATACATAAGAAGCCTTTAACAAATTATTTCCATAGTATTAACTGCTACCACACATAGCCACACCAGAGATGTCACCTATGTCATTGTAATTTTGATTCCTGGGCTTTTTTCTGTATATTGAGTATGAGGATGCACTTAGAAAAGGATTTTCTTGAAAAAAAAAAACATTTTATTGGCTGTGTAGGGTCCATTGCCATTGCTAAGTGGTTGGGCACTGTCATAGTGTCTCAGGATATATAATGTTGCCAACTATTAAGAGTTCATAACTTTGGTAGTTCTGGAAGAGCCAGGCATTTGGGAAGTTCATATGTTAAAATTGATAAGCCAATGCTACTGTTTTTTACATTGCTTGAACGATCAAGCTGAAGATAACTAAACCCTCTAGCTTTCCAACTTGAGATGCACCTCCAGGATCTGCATACACTCTCAAACTTTTAGGTATTTTCGGATGTGCAATCATTATTACATCAAGTCGTTGCTATCTGACTTTTCACATTGTATGGTGCTGTTTGCTAGTGCAGCTCAATTTCCTTTTTGTAGAAGTTGCTAAAATGTTGCTATTTTTTTGTGTGTCCGTGCGCGCGTGTCTGGGGGAGTTCGGTATATTGGTGGCATTCCCTTAATACCCTTTTTATGATATCTTTTACTTATCAAAAAAGAAAAAGAAAAAGAGAAGGATGGATTTGCTTCTCTTATAATTGTGAATTCATAGTGGTTAATTTGTTGTCTGAAATAATGTTCCTATAGGCACAGTAAAATGTTAAGTTTCATAAGGACATGGGATTGTATCTGTGAGTTTAGCCCCTTTGTCATCTTTTTAATTTCGGCTACTGCTATTGTTACAGCTTTTACATTGCTTTTTTTTTTGTAGTTTTGCTCCAAAAATAGTGAAAAAGATTAAAGGGAAAAAATATTTGAGGCATACTTAGGCTAGATCTGAGAAGGACAGATCTAGTCTCCACAGCCTCAAAACATTGAAGTGTCAACATTTCATAATAACTCGGTGTCCCGTAACATATTTGAGAAATATTTCAAGCTGGATTGATGGCTGTCTTGAAATGTAGTTTCCTTCTTCTAGGGGTGGGGAGCTAGTGGTGTATTTGATATTATTAAGTCATTAACCCTAGAATTTGCTCATTGCTAATTGTGATGCTATACTTGTCTCAATTTACTTCTAGTGCATGTGCTTCACCTGCAGTGTTCTTTGTCTGATAAATGTTTTCATTTTTTTGTCTGACTGTTTGCAAAATGCATATCCATTTTCAGGCTGAAAACAGAATTTCTACTACGACTTCTAGCCGCTCTGACTGGTGTATTTCGCGGCAGAGGACATGGGGTGTCCCTATTCCAGTCTTTTATCATGTGGAATCAAAAGAACCTCTCATGAATGAAGAGACTGTCGGTCATATCAAGTGTAAGTGCCTCATATAATAGGTCATTTCTTTGTGCTTTTTTTATTTCACATTATTATATGGTAGGTTCATAATTTATGCAGAAATCTTGGTGTAAAAAATGTTATTTTTGTGTCTCGTGGAAATTCTTTTCTTTCTACTTTGATATGCTCTTGCAGTGTATTATTTTCCCTCCTCTTCCGGCTGCCCGGGCTTTTAAGTTTTTGTAAAGCAACTAAAAAATTTACATCCAAATTCCAAATGCTGATTTTCTTATCCTGCTAGTTATTTTATTTTGGCAGCCATAATTTCAAAAAAGGGCAGCGATGCCTGGTGGTACATGACAGTGGGAGAATTACTTCCTGATGCATACCGTCTTAAAGCGTCAGAATACGAAAAGGGAACTGATACAATGGATGTCTGGTTTGATTCAGGTACATTTTTTTTACTAGTGATCAAACATGGATTTTATTAAAGAATTCTGATCAGTAACATCCTTAGAAAATGCATGTTTTATAAGAATTCTGATTATCTACCGTAGTCTTTAATTGTGATTTTTGAAGCACGTTAATAAATGCATTTAGCTTTTGATATCCATTGCATTCCTACTGCAGTTTGTGCTTCCAATTTTATAAAAGACATTCATTGCTCATGATCTACTTTAGGCTCTTCTTGGGCTGCTGTGCTGGAGAAAAGATGTGGGCTTAGTTTTCCTGCAGATTTATATCTTGAAGGTACCGATCAGCACCGCGGGTGGTTCCAAAGTTCTTTATTAACAAGTATCGCTACAAAAGGTAGTATTTATTTAACTTAAATGTGCTTTTCATTGCCCTTCGTGCAATTGTTTTTGGAACGTTATATCATTCTGCTTTTAATCACTGAGTCGGTATAGTTTGCGCCTAGAGAGGGGTGAATAGGGCCAACACAAGTTATGCCCAATTTTAATTTACCAATCAATTTTTTAGGTCCAAGTTGAAATTCACATGCAATTCGAGATAAATGTAAATAACGACTACAGCACACAACGTGGAGACCCCTAGAAAACGTCTCCTTGGGGACAAAAACTATGATCCTAGCAACCCAAATAATTCCACTATATGAATCAGAAGTGTTAAAAGGATTGAGACACTAGGAATTACACTCCTAACCTAATACATCTAACTTTGAGATCTATTCCAGAAAGGTTCCCGAGTTTTGATCTCCACTCAATGTCGCTCTGACTCAGTCAACATCTTATGATTTAAGTGGTCACCACGAAGCTCTTCGCCTCGATTTTTGATCTCCAAGGGCCTCCGTTCACAATGGCCACTGAATAAATTATTTACGTATTTGACATATAATAAATATATGAAAATATAAATTTTTAACGTGTTCCAAACGTGTTGTGTGTTGAAATTTGACGTGTTAGCTTGTCCGTGTCTGTGTCATATGGCGTCTCCATGTCCATGTTACTTAGCTTTCGTATGTTGATTGCATCAATGACCCCTATTTAATGAGGGTTTTTTTTTTATTTCCTTCAATTAATGAAGAATAGCGAATATACATAATGATGCTTGATCTATGGTTCATGAATCACTTTGATGGGGTCATTATGACTACTTAGAATTCATGAATCTAGCCATAATGTGGTCATTAAAGCCTAACAGGCTAGGCTAGCTTTGGTAAAAAGAGATTGGGGTCAAAACATTATTGGTACAAATAAATAACAGTTCTTATCTTTACTTCCATTATACATGACTTATCTTGAATGGGAAAGGATTTCCTCATGCATCCATCTGTTCATAAACATCCCTCATGGCTGGACCACAATCATCGTGTGTCATACGGGCAAATGGTTGTGTTAGTGAGACGCAAGTTTAAATTTTGTGAAAGTCACTGTCCAGTAATTGTGACTGTTACATATTAATTTTTCCTGTCCCTGAAACAACTAATTACACTAACTTCATAAAGATTTATCATGAAATAGGCAACTGCAAATGGTCTTCAGCAGTTAGCAATGATTTGGTGTTTGTGTCGACTTCCCTTTTCTCCAAAAACTTTACTAAGCAATTATTGTAATAGATATGTGTGATACTATGGGTTGGAAGGGTTCTGATGGTGGTTATTGTGAGAAAAACATTTTTTCAATTGCTTTTTAGGTTTTTGGAATATGAAATACTGAATGCTTTGTTGCAGTTTGCGATTTCTCACTTGGAATGATAGATTAGTGAAGAACTACAATGCCTTAGAATGTTATTAGTTTTAAGAAAGCTAAGCACTTGCTGGCAATAACTGATTTCTTTTGTTTTCGATAGGGGAAACCTTTGTTCTATCACAATTTACTTGCTGTTATTAGAGTATTAAACTAATAAGTTGTCGAATGTTTTTTTGACATTTTCTTCTACCCTTTTGCAGGGAAGGCACCATATTCTGGTGTGATAACTCACGGATTTGTACTAGATGAGAGAGGGTTAAAGATGAGCAAATCTTTGGGTAATGTTGTAGATCCGAATACTGTGATTGGAGGAGGGAAAAGCCCAGGGGTTAGTCACTGGTTGAAATACTTCAAATGCCTCTTCTCATTTGTTGAATGGTCAATGGTGTTTCTATTTTTTTTTTGGCAGGAATCCCCTTCCTATGGAGCTGATGTCCTGAGACTCTGGGTTTCAAGTGTAGATTATACCGGAGATGTGATGATTGGCCCTCAAGTTCTTCGCCAGATGTCTGACATATATAGGAAGCTACGAGGAACATTGCGATTTCTTTTGGCAAATCTTCATGATTGGGAGGTATGTTCATGGTTTCTGAGAACCACAGCCATTGGTTCATTGGGTTCAGACCATCTCTTGGATGAAATGAGTTTTTCTCTCTTTTTTTGTGTTGTTTTTTGTCTCGTTGTTTCGTTTTTGCAAATTTTGCAGATGCCCTTGTCACCTTCATATAACAATCTCTCTCCCCCCCCACCCAACACACACACTCACATACACACACACAAGATTGAATTGGATATGTAAGGTTGGTTACAGTAAGGCCTGGCCAGAAAATGGTCTTGTTCTATCATTGGTTTAGGTAGTCGCCAGTTCTGGTGATTTAGTCCACGTACGCACACAAAAGCTCATATTGCAATATAGTTTCCTTTTCTGTACGTCTCTTCTTTGATATATTTTTTTTCTATTGGTTCTCAGTTGCCAGAACTGATATAGATGAGAATTTCAATATCTTTCTGTAGTTTCTTTTTTCATTTTATAATCTATTATTTGCAGGCTGATAATGCTGTTCCATATAGTGATCTTCCCAAGATTGACCAGCATGCTTTGTTTCAGCTTGAAAATGTTGTAAAGAACATTAAAGATAGCTATGAAAATTATCAATTCTTCAAAATATTCCAGGTATGTATTTTCTTGATCTAATCACTTGCACCATATGGTGATCCCATGAAGTTCACACTCAGTGAAATGGTAGTTAGTGTTTGAAAGCAGGGTCATTGCTCCGAAGCTCACAATGTTCAGAATGTAAAATGACAGTTTTTTTATTCTTTTTTTGAAACAAAAAGGAATAAGAAAGGAACAAACACCGTGTTGAGAAACAGAGAGATTGCCAAGACAATAATGACTAGAGACAAGCTTGCGTAAAGTAGATTACTCGTACGTGTACTATCATTGTGGAGGTTCATACTGTCATCTTCCTTCAGCGCTGTGTCAGTTCAAACATTGCTCACGGCAGTTAGAAAAGTTATTGGAAATTTTGACTTTTATTCGTCTTTGGTCTTGAACTTATGGGGTATCAATCAATGGAAAATTATAGAAGTTGATTAACTGTTGAACCATTTTAATTACTGGTTGCCAACTAGAAGGGGAACAATCTATTGCAATTTCTTTCCTGAAAATGCAGGAGTCAAAACTCCAGGTAATATCCTGACCAAGAATGTTGCTAGTTTAAGAGACTTGATTGGCATTTTTTCCAAGGTAATACTTGATCCACTGATGGAGCATTAGGGGAGTAGTCAGGTAGTATCCAGTCGTAAATTATTCTCCAGAAGTTGATGCTTATATATTTAGAAAGCTCTAGGTCGTAGCTGAAAGCAGTAACATAGGTGTTACATCCAAGGAGCTGATGGATAGACAATCTCAAAAGAAACCATGGAAACAAGCACCAGAGGGTGGACAGGACCAAAAACAAAAGCTTAGTGATTGCAACTAAAACCTATTTACATTGGTGTGAAACTTCTGCGAAAAACTTTGCACTGCTCAATCAATAAAGAATCTTTCTGTATTGATCCATCCTCCATCAAAAGGTAAATGAAGTGATCATGGACCACCAATCTCTTTCAATCACTGTTGTACCTTCTACATGCCTGTTGCTTGATCACTAACTATAACTTGTGTGATACATTCATTCAACTGTGAATTACATATGAAAGCCATGTCTGAAAGAACTAGACCACCCAGATCCCAAACTGTTATGCAAACTGAAGCTATATGGTTGTGAACTTGTGATCCTCAACCCTTCTTCTGCCTAAGCCAAGTGTAAATCTTTTCTTGGTTTCTGACATGTTACATCAATCTGATATCACATACGGTGATGCATTATATTTCTCAACCAGAACCACCAGAATCTCATGTCTTTGTGATTTCATCTATTGTTGTAGCTTTCCATATATTTTTGAACTTCTAGGCCTGTTAGAAAATCTCATCATTTTTCAGTGGTTTTTGTTAGATTCATTCTATCATCTCATTTCTGTTATGATTTAATTTTACTGGACATTTGACAAAAAACTAATTTGCTCTTTTCTATGGGCGTACCTTTCTTTTGCATTTCTCCTCTTTTCAGACCATTCAACGGTTTGTAATTGTCGATCTATCAAATTTCTACTTTGATGCTGCCAAAGATCGACTTTATGTGGGGTATGCTACATTGCATCTTTAAGAACTAAATAGTTCCTTACCTGATTCATTTTCCCACCTAGTTATTGTACTACAATTCCATTGAAGGAATTATGTTGCAATGTCAAAGGTCAATGAATCTAGATTGTCTGTCTGCCAAGTACATTTACTACGTTCAATGTTCTATGATTCTCAGTTGCCAACCTATTATGGGACATCTTATTTTTTTATTTTTAATTGGTCTCTGCACTTTCAGCTAAAATGTTCTCTGTTGTCCGCACATAATTCATTTATTTATATGCTGTCTTCGCATATTATAAAGAAAAGTTACTTATATAAACATTGAATTCCTGACGCAATACTTCTTGCTCCCATAATGTTTTGGAGTGCATTTTTTCATTTTAATAATTTAACTCCTTGACCCAGTGCTTAACTAATTTTCTGTGTCACTAAGTTTGTTACCTCTTGATGAACTGTTGGTTGGTTACCCATACCCCCTTGTAGTTATGTCCAGTTTCACATTGATCCCTTACATTTCGAGTCACATGTATATGACCGGTGGTCGTCTTATGTTAAACCATTACATTTCCATTTAGAGTAAGGACACATGAGTATCATGTACGAGACTCACATTTTTTGTTGAGTGGCTACAATACATTTTAATCCAACTGAAATCATCAATGGACACCCATATTAATCTTTCCTTTTTTCCTTTGCTTCTTTTTTCCTCCTTTGTCGCTCTTGTTCTCTTTCCTCCACCATCGCCACACCTATGACCTATCCCTAGCAGCTTCTCTACGGATGCACAAATTTTTAATTGAGAAGGATATCCCTTAATCCAGGTTCGTTTGATGACTAAATGTACCAATACCTTTATGCATATTGTAACATTAGCAGTACAATTCCATTCTATGAAGCACGGACACGGACACGGACATGCTGACACGTTAATTTCCAAAAAATATAGGACACAACACGTTGGGGACATGCTTAAACATATATTTTTATATATTTATTATATGACAAATATTTAAACGTTTCACCCAAATGTAATGTTAAAAAAGCAATAAAACACTTGCTAAATTGAAAAAACATGCATTCCATAGTTAAAATGAGGCCTATGTAACCATTCCATTCCAATGACAAGTGACAACATTCCATTTATGAGTAAATAAATAATAACAAATAACATATAAGAAAAAGAAGACAACATTCATTTATGAATTTGAAAAAAAAAATGCAGCCGGTCAAGAAGAAAAGAAAAAGAAGAAGAAGAAGACAGCGAAGAAGATAGCAAAGAAGAAGAAGACAGCGAAGAAGATAGCAAAGAAGAAGAAGAAATTTAAAAAACCAAAAATTGCAGGTGAACAGAAGAGAGCAGAGAAGAAGCCGAAGAAGAAGAAGATAGCAGAGAAGAAGCCAAAGAAGAAGAAGAGAGTAGAGAGGAACAGAAGATGAACAGAGAAGACGAAGAGAGAGAGCAGCGAACCTTCTTTTGCTTCTTCTTCAGCCGACGCTTCTTCTTCAATCCACGCGACTTCTTTCTCTTTCTTCAGTCGGCGGAGGTAGGCAAGGGCTGACTTTTCTTTTGCTCTCTTTTTCTCACTTCTTCTTTTGCGGAATAGGGATTTTAAAAGGTTTTTGGTATTTATTATTTGACCCCACATAGAACTTAAAAATTAAAATTTTTACCCCGTGCGTGTCGGAAAAGTGTCCTAACGTGTCCCCAATGCGTCTGACTGAGGGAAAAACAAAAAAAAAATCAAACACTCTAATGTACATGTCGAACACGTGTCCGGCGCGTGTCCGATGCGTGTCGGTGTTCGACATGTGTCCGACACTAGTACGCAACCTTCGGGAAGGTGTCCTTGCTTCATAGGTTCCATTGCTGTTCCTACCACGAGGAAACTATTATTGGGGACTCGTTTTTTAAGTTTTCGTTTGAGGTAGTATATCTGGTTTGAACGTTTTATAAAATTCCTTCCTCAAATTTGGAGTATCCTATTTTTACGCAATTCACATGTTTTTTTTTTTTATATTCTTTGAGGGTGTTTGGCATTGTTGAAATTATTAGTTTATAGATTGTGGCATGTAGTAGAAGTTGCGAGTGCTTGGTAAAAATTATAGTTTGTAACTGAAATAGAAAAAAAATGATTATAGCTTGTAGCAGAAGTTGTGGGTGTTTGGAAAAAATTATAAGCTTATAGCTAAAATTAGTAGCAGGAAGTTAAAATCTATTAGAAGTAGCTTTGCCAAACACTCCCTTTGTTTGAAATAGGTTTTCTTTCTTGTTTTCAAATCCCACTTTCAAAAGTCGGACTCCTTTCTTCATAAATGAAAAATGAATTACATAAATCAATCAGTTAAATAAGACTGTGATAAAACTGAAATAAAAGACGAAGTCTTTTGATTTGATTCATAGATAGAATCAATCATAGATAGACAAGAGATAGAGACGCGATATATATTTTTCTCTAATGAGGGTTAGTAGTCTTGGTTTATTTTAAGTTCCATTTTATGAGTTTTGAGAGCTTAGTAATGGACAACATGATGAATGAAATTTTACTTTTGGCCATCTTGTTCATGGAGAACATTAGTGTTTGCTGAAGTTGTCTTCCTAAAGGTTTTTCTCACTTTGTTTCCCTCTAAGAAACTTGTCTTCTAGTTCAGGGCAACATCTTGTGCTCCTGATTGCACCGCCTACCAACCTGTCACTTCGCACCCACCACAATCACCACCATCTCTCATGCCCCTTCTACCTCCATCATGTACTACTGCTTGAAACTGCTACAACTGCATTCCCCTCCGTCTTTCTATCTCATGGGTTTGGTATTGTATATGTGTATATAGAAATATATGTGTGCGTGCGCATGTGCCTGTGTGCAAGGTTCAAACTTTTGCATGCTTGTGTTGTTGCGATTAGCATGGGAACAAAAACATTTTCAAATGTTTTGATAATATTTTGGAAGTGACAAAATATTTATAAAAACATAGAAATGTGCAACTGTAAGCAACTGTATAAAAGTCTAATAATTTACTAACTAAACATATTGAGATTATGTAGTCTTTATATTGATGACAAGTGAATCAAAAAGTCAGTATTGCTATTACAAAAAATAGTTGTCTGATAACTCAGTTTTATTGAACACCCATATAAATGAGTCTGAAAATATATTAGATCCCACCAAAAAAATGTCTAAAAGTTTACTTAGTAAACTTATTTTGATCTCTGGTCAGTCGATTGTCTTGTCCTCAAGGTCTTGTTTGCTAAGTAGTGTAGGTTGAGTGGAATTACCAATAAGTTGGGATTAGATGTGGGATTACTATAGAGGGATTACTAATGATGAAGCTAATACTCTTTCATGGTTGTTTGGAGAAAGGAGTGTATGGGCTGAAAGATGTCATGTTTGTTGTGGGTAGATGGATGAGATTAAATTTTTATATTTCCATTCTTCTCCTTATGCAACTAAAGCATGAAATCTGGTAAATTAGACAAAAAATTAACACAATTTTATGAATTTTGGATTATCACCAAAATAATAATTAACAAAATTAGAAATAAGAATAAGAATAAAAATAAAAATAAATGAATTTCCGGTTGAAGCGTCCCAGAGTTGCAAAGCAGTTTTAACTCCACTGAATCCCAAGGCAAGATTAGTTTGTACAGGTCAGGGACAGTTTGGGTATTAAAGTTAAATATGGGGTATAGTCATTGCAATTCCAATCCAGTTGGACTGGATTGCTTATACCCAAGCTTAGCTGGGTTTCCTGATCCCTCCATTGGGTGGTATTAGTAGTCCAATGGGAATACTAGTCCGCCTTAAAAAGGGTAAACCAAACATGAGTTTAGTGAGTCCAATGGTTTAGCAATCCAATCCGAAGACTTACAACACCCATCAAACGGGTCCGAAAGGAATTGGTTTAACCTATTGTTAACCTATAGTAAATATTCTTCTTCTTGTCGGGCTCTGGTGAGAAGATAATCAACCAAAGGACTTGTTTTCAAATCCCAGGGCTAAGAGATCACCGAATCTGGATGGAGGAGAAAGGAAGGTGGAAGCTAGTTTTGATTAAAGATTTACCTAGGGAACAGAGTGATGATGGAAGATGGATCCGGCCCAGACGTTAAATAATATTTTAACGTCATTCGCAAAGAGGTGGGAGAGAGCTGGGCATGATCTCGAACTATAGTACAGTGTTTTATTATTTTCAATAATACCAACTCCTGTAGGCTCCCAACCTCTCACTCCTGTGGGCTGCAACGGTGATAGTTGGATCATCTTCTTTGAACTTTAAATGACATGTTTTTGCTTTTCATCTTCTTAACATTGAAAAATACAGGATTTCAATTTGATTCCTTTCCAGTTTGCAGTTTAAAAGTACAACTTATAAACACTTCGAGGATATCTCTCTCTAAGTTGATATTTCTCCAGGGGCTCTACAAGTTTTACAAGGAGAAGTTGTCAAACAGTTCTTGCAGCGCATCTACTTTCCATCGCGAGGGTAATTGCTCCAATACTACCTCATTTGGCTGAGGATGTTTGGCAGCATCTTCCTTTTAAGTACACTACTGAAGATGGTTCTATTGCCGAATTTGTTTTCGAGTCCAGATGGCCAGCATTGAATGAAAGATGGCTTGCTTTCCCCGACGAAGAAATTGTTTTTTGGGAAAATATTCTTGAGGTAATTTCTCTTCTTTTTTTTTTTTCAACTGCAGATACCAAGTAAGCTAAAATTGCTCTGTGAAGTTCGAGTGTATGATTTTTATACAAACAAAAAACTTTGTTTCCAGTTGTGGGTGCCATAAGATATAGTTGCATGTCTCTATCTAAAATCAATATCATTTGCAAAGGCTTGTTTCACCCAGAGTTTTTGGAGCTTCCCGGTCTTTGTAAAGAAGCCATACTAAGCTTAAAATGGAAACAGCTGAAAGCCTACCCATTCTTACACCCCTTCTCCCAATGTAATGGGGGTTTTTCTTGCTGAGTTCTAAAACATGGTTCTCTTGGGCTCTTTACTATATTTCTTTGCTTGTCTTGGCTTGGAATAAGGTCAGTTCACGTGGAGACCACCTTCATCTCCCTGGTTAGGAAGGAAGGAAAGGAATGCATTATTTTCTGAGTACTCTTATAGGGAATTTCGCATATGCTACTGCTTTTGACATGGCCATGTACCTAACAGAGCTCTGAACTTTTCTGGTCCGTGACTTTTATATGGTTGTGGTTCTTTTTAGATTCTCATTCAGTACTCTTTTCTTTATCGGCACATTTTTGTAAAGTTAATGCAAATAAATGTGTTCCTAATCATACTCATGTTGCACTAGTAATACTAGAAGGTAGATTTCACATGACACTGGAAAGTGATGTTAGTTGTCTTCCTACATAAAACATTTTTGTTCTAAATTAAGTCACTTTGGCCAGCTTCGAACTGAGGTGAACAAGGTCCTGGAGGTTGCTCGCACTGAGAAATTGATTGGTTCCAGTTTAGAAGCAAAGGTCTATCTTCATACCTTGGAGAATAGCCTTGCTGCAAGATTAAGTGAAATGAGCGCTGCAAAAAATGATGCAGACACATTGCACCGCATATTCATAACATCTCAGGTATGTTCCGTGTTCCATAGATGAGATTTATGCCTGTGTAACTCTATCTATTGGTGCCTTTACCCATCTCTCTGCTATTGGGAATTATATTTATTTTTGCAAGTATCTTTTCTGGAAAAGATATTTTGGTGGCTAATTGCTAATATAAGATGGTTAATATGTAATTGTTAACTAGTTGCCTTAATGGTTCAAATATCTTGACACTCTAGTGAGTTATTATGTCAAATATGTTGACACTCTAGCGAGTTCATTTTTTGGTTTTGGTGGGTAACTTCCCAAATAATTAGATATTTTTAGAAAACACAATTGAATCATTCCATTTTAACCTAGTTCCCATGCCCTATTAGTATGCATACTAGCAGTACATCGAAGCTCAAGCACCTTCAACCCTCCCTGGGCATAGCAAAACACGGCACAAAACTTTGTTCCTCCCACTTTTCATCTTTATAAACTCCTAGAAATTCTACACTATTTGTTGGAACGCGGAAGAAAAAATAAGAACCGGCGCCGTGACCGTAAAAAACGGCGCATGCGTTTTTCATGAAAAAC
>JAULJZ010000019.1:10724645-10735327 GCA_032270985.1 Heliamphora pulchella | reverse complement strand
AACGAAGTGACAGAACGATTCTTTTGTTGCAAACTCTGAAGACTCTAGTGGAGTTGAAGAATCCAAGTCTAAGAAGCAGAAGCAAGAGAGGTCTCAAGGGTAACCCAAATCTCACGAGAAGTGGTGAGACCAACAGCTAACGGTAGGATTTCATCAGAAAGGGAGGAAATCAACAAACTCATGATGAGTTGATCTTGAGATACCCAAGCAGCATGAGCAGGGTTCTGGGTGGGAGCACCATCACGTAGAAGGGTGGGTGGAGGGCATGAAAAAGTGCCATCGACGAAGCCAAGAAGATTCTGACCGTGAAGATATAGAGACAGTTGGGTTTTCCAATAGAGAAAGTTTTTGGAAGTTAGCTTGATGGAAATGAAATGATGAGCATTATTGAGAGAAACTGGTTGAATAGTTTGATACTGCATTGTAGTTGGAGAGAAAGAAGAAGAATTGGCAGTGGATGGCTCTGATACCATGTTGAACTTAATAATCATAAACTTGTGAATAAAATATTTTCTCTTTTATATAAAATGTGAAGAGAGATATCATTTGTATTTATAGATATAAAGGAAGATAGATACAAAATAGATACAAATATTTGAATGTTTAAATATAAATCCTATTATCCTAATAAGCCTACAGTGGTTTCTAGCCTTCTAGGCTGCCTTCATCAAACAAACTTAATATTTGTCCACTTTGCTGCAGTCTTTAACCAACTAAAAACTTAAACAAACTAACGCCCCCATTTTGCCGCCTTCATCGGTCCTTGCCAAACACATTCAAGCATTACCAACAAATGCCAACTCTTAAGCATCGTTGTTATCCATGCATTTTACTTCTAATGCAATTTTGATTCTTAATGTTTGATCCAAGTCTTAATTATGTTACTTCTTTACAAAAGAGTTCAGCCCAATGTGATAATTGTATTACTTTCAGAACTCAACAAGAACATTCCATTCATCAATTCCAAATTCCACCTTCTTTGTCACATTTAGCAGATCCAAACTCATACAGCATCATCATATTTACATGTCAATATCTAAGCCCACATTTTTAATGGGTTAAGGATTCAAGTAATCCAAGAATACTAAAAAATCATGGAGCTTGTCAACCTTATAGCCACCAAGCATGGAGCATTTGTCCTAATTATGGTGAAAATTGTCAGAAACTAAACCTCGACAACCATGTCAACCAACCAGAAAGGCATTATACATTCCCTCGATAATGAAAAAAGTAATTATAGCTGCTAACAATGACAAAAAAAGAAAGGGCATTGCAATAGAAAGACTTCATATTCAACAAGTTACAATTAAGGAGAGCAAGGCGCAAATTCAACAACGGTATTCATTCAAAACCAATATAATGGAATAGTAACATGATTGAGATAAATCGAGGAATACATTAACCGGAGCTACCACAAGTTATAAATAATACTAATGTACAAAATAACATGTATGTTGACTGAATGGACAAAAGAATCATAACGTAGGAATAGCATCACAACCTTGGCTTCAAAGCAATCATTTCCGGATGCCATCAAGAAGGCTATACCTTGACTGCCTTAAAAGCCGGGTGAAGCAAACCGAGCTGGTCTTTCACTTCAAGAGGATTGCTTGTCTCATTTCTCGTCCTCTTAACCCTCCGGCTACCAAGTGACTTGTGTGTAAACCCATAGATCTGCAGAATCTGATTGTCCCCAAAATTGAATGCTCGATCCATTTGCTTCAAACACCTCTCCACCGGATAGTCCCCAAACTTCCCACACGGCTTGCAGCCGACAAAGTGGGTCACGAGTGGCCACCGATGATCACCTAGACCCGGGTGGTAATTCTCAATCATCTCCTCATACCTGTCAACCAAAATCCCCCAATAACCATGTAAATAATAAGCACTCTCAAGATAAACCTTGTCTCCCCACTTATCCTTCTGTGTCACCAATAGATAAACCATAGCCGATTGATCGTCAGCTTCGAAAACAGGCCTATCCTTAAGCTCCCTAGTGAGAATCTTCCCTGCTTCTTCCCTAATTTTCCCTTTTGGCCCCATGGGAGCCCAAGCATCAAGAATGTCAAGAGACCATTGACAATTTCTTAGCAAGAAACTCCCTGTGTTTAACCCAATCCAGTTTTTCTGATCATAAACCATTTCGTCCCACCCGTGCATCACAAAATTGTGATCTTTATACCTCTCCCAAGGAACCTCAAACGCCATATCTGTAAACATTGCATCACTATCCATCCACCATAGGAACTCAACTTCTGGGTGAGAAAGCAAAAGCTTCCGAATCAATGGAAGTTTGGCCCAAAATCCGGCCATTTCCGCATCTAACAAAGCTAAGTTGTAAAAGATTTCAATCCCATGAAGCCTACAATAGTCGATCTTGTTCTTAATCGATTTCAAGAGGTAATGATCGCCGACCGGGTTTTCACACGGTTTCGGCGATGATCCAGTCACCAACAGAACCCTCGGCCTATTGGGGCCGATAAAGTTAGGGAAACTAGGGTTTTTCTTGAGCCATTCAGCTCGTTGATCGTCCCAATCAGAGATCTTGGGTCCGAGACCGTACGGTTTGTTCGGATCAGGCGTCTCGTCCTCACCTTCGTCTACCAAAATCTTCTTGAGGTCGAACGTGGCGTAACTGTTCTCCGATCCGGAATCGGCGGCGGCGGCGGTTCGAGCTTCCTCGAGAACGCGGCGGGGCTCGGAACGCCTGCTTGAGTAGAAGTGGTGGCGGATCTCGTTGAAGTCTTCTTGTGGAGTCCCGAATTTTCCGGCGCCGAGGTTGCCGCGGATGACGACCACCGTCAGGACCAAGCAGAGCAGCGTGAGCTTCCCGTGCCGGAGAATTCTCTTGAGTTTCCAGAGCCGATGAGCTCCGACGCACCGGGCCAGCATTTTTGGCCGGGAATGGGGAAGAACAGGGACGAATCGAACGCAGGCGAGGGAGTTCGTAAAGGGTGAGAGAATGGATTTGAATTCAGAAAAGTTGGTTATTGATTTTCATTCACCAAAACTCAATGAAACTCGATGAAACCCGATGAGATTTGATATTAAGATTAGATAAAATGGAGAAGGAAAGTGCGAGAGAATGAATTTGAGTTGAAGTGTGAATGAAAATGGAGAAGGAAAGTGGGATATTGAACTGGATTCAATACAAGCCAATGAGATTTGGTGTTGAGATTAGATGTGGATTTTGTTGCTTAATTGGGATTGAAAATATATAGACAAATATTTGGGGTTTCTTGGCGAATCTCTTTGTGGTGACGCTCGCAGGGAAGATAGAACAGCGTCGGTGGAGAGAGAGAGAGAGAGAGAGAGAGAGATGAGAAGTGGATATTCAGAGATGCATGGTAAGAGACAGAGGAGAGAGAGTGTGTGTGTTTTCGGACAATAATTTATTTTATTTGTTTTACTTTCCCACACCTTAGCACGAAACCACTAATCACGCATATTAAGGCCCCGTTTGGCAACATACTTTAAATTGAGTTTTTTTGTTTTTTACTTAAAACTCAAATAATTTAAAACTCTCGTTTCTCAACTCAAAGTTTTTTTCAGTCCTTTAGCTTTTTTATTTTTTTTATATAAATTTTTTAATATTTTTTAAAAATATTATAATTTTTATTATACAATTTTTTTTTATAAAAATTATATTTTTAAAATTTACTCATCAAAATTTATCAAACAAAATATATATTGAATATAAAAATATTTAAAAATAATTTTTTAAAAATTATAATAATTTTAAGGTATTTTTCTTGCCTTTTGACAGTCACTGTAAGGCCTGTTTGGGTTAATTTTTATTTTTGTTAAAAAAATCATCTTTTTAGCTGTACTGTTTGATTTTTAAAAAAGTTAATTAATTTTTTTTATCTCTTAATCTAATAAAAAAACTAATACATATCTCAAATACTTCAGCTTTTTTCAAATAAAATTATTATAATATTTTTACATAAAAAATCAATTCTACTCACAAAAATATAAAAAATCGTACTAATATCTCAAAATTAATATAACACCATTAAAATTATCCATGCGATTTACCAAACAAGAACTAATTGTTCCTTAGTTTTGGAGTGACATGTAACAATGTTTATTTAAGGTTTTAGACTTTAGTTACTAATGTAAAAAAAAAAATTCTATGAAATAATGTGGGTTTAATTTTATTGGATAAATAAGATATAAAAATATTACACGTTTTTATTTGTTAAAATATTATATAAGTAATTAACATGATATTTTAGAAGTACTTATTAATTTTCCAATTATCTTAGTGAGTATGACAAATTATTAAGTACTATCCGAGCGCCGTGTAGGCAACTACTAATTATTCGCGCCTAAAAATAATTTAAATATAATTTAATTATAAAATTAAATTTAAATAATAAATAATTTTTTAATTATTATGGGAGATATTCAAAAACAAAATCATTGCTCAATCTTAGTTTACATAAAAAAATAACTGTAAAAGATATGTAAATTTAAAAATTTACAAAATTAACTAAATTTTTTAGACATTATGTATGTATATATGTTAAAAATATGTTTTTTTATGAAAAATAAAAAGAAAAGTTAAATTTGAAATAAAGAGAAAAAAAATAAATTTTTTGCCCAAGTATTAAAATTAGCCAACAAAATAAAAATAAGTTAAAATAAATTAGTAAATCAGATTTTTTTATTTTCATTTTTAATTAAAATAAAAAAAATATTTTCATTGAAATGATTTTAAAAAATAATTAAAAATAAATAAACATAATAATATATCACATTTTTAATTATTTGACTGAATTGTAGGTCACACCCGTGTGTCACGAATGAGCCTTGAAGAGCCCAGAGTATTTCGAAGGATTCCGAAATGTTCCAAAGCAGCTTGAAAAACCCTAGAAGGCCTTGAAAAAATGTGGAAGACTCCACCATACCTTGGAGGAGTGTGGAGCATTTAAGAAGGCTAGAGAAGGTTAGGGAATGTTCTGAATGGTAATTAATTGCTATTGGATCGAGTTAATTATAGCCGTTCATTGAAAAGGTGAATAGCTATATAAATGGTGAATGCCTCATTTGAGAGGGGAACACTTGAAGTGCTCCAAAGGAGAGGACACTAAGGTGGTTTTAAAGAATTCTCTAAGGTGAGAGTAGGGGTGGACACACGGGGGAGTGCTCTTAGTATCTCTCTATGGGTGTCAACAAGTGTGAATGAGTATTGTATCATTGTAATTCTTATACACATTTTTTGTATAGTGGAATTATTCATTATATAAATTCTTGGTGTGATGGTTGCATGAGTGGGAAAGGCCGACTTAGACATTTAAGGTAGAAGTCTTGGCCTATGACACATGGGTCCCAACCACATGTTTATTATTTAAACAATTTTAATAGTCTGTTACCATGTTTGAGTGAAGGACAATGCGATGTTCGTACTTGTTAATCTATGGTCTTGTTTGGCAATTAGTTTTAACTTGATTTAAGGTTAGATTTTTTTTATAAAACTTTTCTACTTAACATCTATAACACTAAAAGGTCTCATTTTCTAACTCAAAAGGCTTTTAGCCTTTTTGCTTTCCACTTAATTTTTTTGTATATATATATATATATATATATATATTTGAAAATATCATAACTTTTATTATATAATCTGTTTTTTATAAAAATTATATTTTTAAAATATTCTCGTCAAAATATATCAAATAAGATCTATATTGAATATAAAATTATTTAAAAATAATTTTTAAAAAATTATAGCAATTTTAAGCAAATCTTTTTATCATTTAACTTAAAGTCATCACATATCTCTCTCAAATAAACTTTTGATTTTTTGGACTTAAAGTGACTTAAAGAAAAAAATACTGGCTTAATGTTAGGTTGCCAAACGAGGCCTCTATTAGCATGCGTTTGGCTTAACTTTTTTTTTTGTAGACATTTTAGCGTTTTGGCTTTTTTTTTTTGTAAAAAATTAGATGTGAAAATATATAAAAAAAATTAATTAGTTACAGTGAGAGGCCAAATAAGTGAGTTTTTTAAAAAAAATTTAAGCAAAAAACTTTCAAATAAAACTAAGCTAAATACAGGCTTAGTTGGTATTGATTGTTATATCCATGTTTGAAGTAAAATATTGATTTGAAAAAAATTTAATACGTACCGATCCATAGCGTACATAAAATAACTCGGTCCATTTAGGTAATTATGACTGTTAATTTGGTAAATTTTATTGAGTACATTATTTGTGAAAAAATAACTAAATATTTTAAAATATTTAAATTAATTATATTTATTTTAATAAAAATAAACGGTGGGAAGTGGAATATTAATTGAAGTAAAGTCATGTCTAAAAGAAAGACCAGAGAGAGAGAGAGAGAGAGAGGCGATGCGATTATGACGACTAAGTGAGCATTAGCTATGAGATCCTGATAGCACGCGATTGAGAGAGATGGCTTCAGCTTGCGTCAACAATATTGGAATAGTTTCCTAGGTTTCTCAGCAAACAAACAGAATTCGAATATAAACCCTAGCGATTAACCAAGCTCTTTGATTTCGCTTAAAAAACAGAGCAACACAACCCTAGAACAATGGGAATCGAACTCTGATTGAAGTTCAGCTCTGCAAAATGGATCTTAAAGGGTATTATTTGCTTTAGCTTTTTCCGATTGCTTTATCTTATAGGAAAAAAAGCAAAAAATAAAAGTGATTCATCTGCTAAGTTTATTTTAAACAAATTTCATGCAACATTAGTTCGAAATTGTTTGGAATCGGAAGATTTTAGTCATGAAAAATATGAAAAAAAACTATATAAATGGATCTCTTGGAGTGGATTTTGATTTCACTTTCGACGAAGACTACCTATGTGCTTGTAAAAGAATTTATATTTGTAGTAGTCTTAGCACCCTTGAAGCTCATAGGGCTCTTGACGGTCGATTAGATTTGAGAATTTTCTTTTAACTCTTAATATTGTGGTTGATCAGGTTGGTAGTGATAGACCTGTTTTACAAAAAAAAAAAAAAAACTAATTTTATTGGTTTAATGTAAGTAATCTCCAATATGGTCTCATGAGTTCAATGTCGACCACTACCATAGTTCAACCAAGTACTACTTCAGGGTTAGAATAGTCGATTGATTCTATTGTTGAAGGCAAAACTACCAAGATCATTGTTTTTGTAAACGATTTTTGGTAACAAATTAACTGGACGAGCAAACGTCGAAAGGGTTTCAGATAAAACTTTTGACGTCGAACGATCAAAATTAAAACCCGTGCAACCAAAGTTAATTTAGAAAAATATCTTTTACCGGTCGATTCTTCAACTACGATTTGATTCTGAATTGAAACTCCCATCAGACCTTCTACTGTATTCGCTTATGTAATTCTCGAATATAGTATAGGCTATAATCTATCTAGAACTCGTACCGGCAGAATCTGGATAGCTTTAGTCATGAAGACAAGTTATGAATTTAGTTCAATTTACTCACATATTTATAAGGTTACAGCAGGGACCTGTGAAGTAATTATGAATCAGACTTCTAGTGAAACACAGATACGTATCCAGCGATTTTCGCAATTAAGCAAACCTCATAGCGATATTTGCAATTATGAAAATCTTGCAGCGGTTTCTATAATTTTCATAAAATACTAAATTACAGTTCACACCACTAAAGAATTATAATTGTACTCTGACCCATAATTTCAAGACCATCTTGCATTGAGCTCTTGTTATTAAATGTTTAAACATTTCAACCCACGTTAAGATTCTCGATATCCGCTAATTAAATTTAATTACTGATAATTTAATTTAATCGGCAACTTAAAATTTCTTAAGCTCTTCTACTTAACTTATTTGACCGCTGAATAATCAAATTCACCTGCAGGGTTTGGTTCGGTCAAAACTTATAAGCTTCCTTAAGGGGGTATTATCAATTTTGATCTTTCGGGACGTGAATTCTACAAATAATTAATATTCACCATATAAATAATATCGTTATCCAACTCATTGAGAATATAGACTCATATAAGATCGCACCATTTAATGAATCAAAACAACGAATATTAAATATACCAAAATAAATAATTTTTTCAGAATTAAGAGTATAAACACTATTCATAATAACATTATGGTGTAAATTAATTTATATAGTCAGTATAAAATTAATTATCCCAATATATCCCGTTCTATACACAAAGTGTACTAGTACAGATTGTCGAAACAATAGACGACGCTATTATCTATTTTTCATAAGCAAGACAGGCCTACTAAAACTCTATACTATAGTTGTACCGATGGTATGTCTATTTTCATCTAAACTATGAACATAAAATTTATATTCTGCTAAAACTTAAAATTTGATCTTCTATATACAAGCCATATTCTACACACCAAATTAAATACTGCATAGAATAAAAGACATTCATACATAACATGAAAAGAAATGATATACATATACTTTCATAACTCATCATGGACCTTATCATTTTCATAAGAGTCATATTCTTTATTTCTACTACACCATTCTGCTGCAAAGTGAGATATAATCCCTTCTGATGATAGGTAATTCTTAAACTCTTCAAAGAGGTACTCCCCACCATGGTTGGATCGTAATGATTTTATACTTTTATCCAGACGCTTCTCTGCCTTCGCCTTTGCCTCTACCTTGAATTTTTTGAATTTCTAAAAGCATTTAAACTTACGGTGCATCAAGTAAATATATCTATACCTTGAGTAGTCATCAATAAAATTGATGAAGTACTCAAAACCACCTATAGCCTAAATTGTCGTAAGACCACACACATCAGAGTGAACCAGTTTTAACAGTTCTTTAGCTCTATAGCCTTTGGTCAAAAAGGGTCTCTTGATCATCTTACCCTCTAAGCAAGATTTATAAACTGGAGTGCCTTCACTTTCAATGAACTCAAAGGTCCATCTGGTACCAGTCTATTTATCATTTTTAGATTAATATGACCCAAGCGTAAGTGCCAAAGAAACGTTTAGTTCATTAAAGAAGAAAACTTTCTCTTATATGGTAATTAGATGTCTTATTTATTTCAGTTAGTTGTAATATAGGAGATATATGAGATACGATATACAGATTATCCACTAATGTACCAGAACAAATAAAATATTTATTTTTCTTCACAACGACAGAGTCAGTAAAATGAACAGAATATTTGTCCTTTATTAAGTTCAAGACTGAAATTAAATTTCTTCTAATCGAAGATACATAAAGATAATCTTTCAAAAGAAGTATTCTATCTCTACTAAAATTGAGAATGACACCTCCTACTATAACTGCTGTCACTCTTGTATTATTGTCCATATGCAGGTAAATCTCTCTATCACTAAGTTGTTGAATTTTCTAGAATTCCTACAACGAATTACAGACATAATTAGTGACTCTCGTATTTACACACCAGGTACCGATAGATAATACCGCTAAACATATTTTTACAACCAATGAACATAAATTACCCTATTTGTTCAGCTAATTGAGATAAACTGAATATAACTTTTTCCAGTGCCGTGTTTGATTGCAGTGAAAATATCTGACTTTTGGCTTTTTCACACCAGTCAATGGCCCACTAACTACCTTTGAAATCGTGTCAACCCTGTTCTTGAACTTTTTTCTTCATCATGCCTTTCGACCTAGAAGAAGAACCCTTTTTAGAAATAAACACATTTTCTGGTATTGAAGGAATATCCTTGGTAGTTAAAATTATATCCAAGTTACTTTTTCAGTTAAGAAAATTTGGTCATGTTTATTTGTTTTCTTTGAGTATAATCATGAGTGAATTAAAAGTCATTTTATTCATGAGAATCACATAATTAAAAAATATCATTAATTATGACGAGCAAATCTTTGAATTTATTTTAATTTAGCTTCCTCTACTATTTCAAAAGAAATTCGCCAGCAGTCTAGTATCCTGTGAATAGCATGTCTCGATAGGAGGACGTCTACTATCCATCGTTTGTCCAGACAGGTCAATTCCTATTAATTTTACTATTTAGGCAACTGATCATGCCAAATAAAATTTAATAGCTGACATAGTTTCGGTCCAGTATATAATAGCAGTAACTCAGATTGGGAGAATACTATTATATGCAGTTAAGTGTTAACCATCACCTAATCCCAAATCAATCACTTCGCATTGAACCCTTCAGATGGAGAAGTGATCTACACAAACAATTATTCAGAATTATCCTTGAAAGAGATTTGTACAGGTGATATCGCAATTAATCTATTCGATGGGGAGGAAGGCTTTACAGTCAACACGCAGAATTTAATTACATCGCCTACAAACAGGTAATGAAAACTGCGGAATTTATTTGTAAATAAATTTTTTCTTCCACTTAAAATTTTAAAACACTTTTTAGGTTTATAAAAAACTATTTAATTAAAATAAATTTATTAATTTCAAAAATTACATGAACTGAAAAAATTAAACATCTTTCTGTGTACACGATTTCAAAGATTTTCGATTTGTCAAACCAGCTTTTCGTGTTTTAAGGCGCAACAAATAAAATGTAATAAATATATAGTTTTCCTTCAACTTTTCAGCTAAGGTAATGATTAAATGCATTAATTTATTTTATTTTTCGTTCCCTATTTTTTAAAAAATAATAATTTATTTAAATTAAATATTTTTTATTTAATTAATTCAAAATTTAAAATTAATTTTTACGTTTTTTCAAGATATCCGATTGAAAAAA
>JAULJZ010000019.1:10712966-10724545 GCA_032270985.1 Heliamphora pulchella | reverse complement strand
GGTGGTGTTATTAGAGGGGGTTGTCACTCTGAATTTGCTGGCAATGGGGCTTGGGGCGGCCGGGGTTCTGTAGGGGGGGTTTGAGGCTGCTACAATGGAGGTAGCCGACTTATTCCTGGTGGCTTTGACTTGCTCACGATCGACTTAAATGTAATGATGCATACATATTAGGTTTTTCTCTATTTGTGTGTATGGATGTGTGGTTGGAATATGGATTTACTTGATGTATGGATGAGGACAAAGAGGAATAACTCCGTGAAGAGACTTTTAGTTTGTGTTTTGTGTTTTTTTTTTTCCTTTTTCGTTTAAGAATGTGTTTCTTTCGCTTGTAAAATTGGAGAGGACTGTATACCGGATCGAATGATTCATTTAATTTGATCTTCTGAGCAATTGAGGCTCAGGCTGTGTATGAAGATTTTAAGTGGACAAGGTTCTGTTAAATGAAAACCTGACTTCTAACAATTTCTGAAGTAGGGCGAATATGCTGTTTCCCTTGCTTATAGTTTCGAAAAAGCAATATAAATTTGATTCTTCGTTAGCTGTACTTTGTTTAGGTTTCAATAGCATAAAGCACGGCATAGTTGAAACAACACAAAGAATCAAAGTCTAGCATTCTTAATGGAGCATCAACGAAAATCCATTGAAGTATCAACTCAGTTGTATCAGTAAACCTATGTCTTGAATTGTGATGTCACTTATCAATTCCTGTCTCTTACCAATTACAGAATATGAAATCATCATTTTGGACTTGACAATCACATCCTTGGCACTAATAAGATTATGAGTTTTCATTTTCTTTGTAAACTTGGGAACCACCCGTTATATTGCCAGAATATGATTCCACAAACAATTTGAGCTATTTGGTCCCTAGTCTAAGATTCACATTTGTTGTGTTAATGCTTCTTGTGCTATTGATTCTTCATAATAAACCACTCAAGAATGCAGTTAAAGCTTATATATGAGAGACTATTTTGGTGAAACATTGTGATATTGGTCACTGTTCTAAGATTCACATTTGTTGTGTTATTGCTTCTCGTGCTATTGATTTTGGGGGCCTTGCCCTCAAGGGAGTTTTTTTGGGACCCATTTGTGGGCCTTTATAGTCATGGCTCTGTTAGGGTTTTTAATCCCTGTATTGTATCGCCGTCTCTTATAGTGAAAATTGTTGCAATTCTGTGGATGTAGTCCTACCTTTGGGTGAACCATGTAAATCTTGTCTTCTGTTTTGTGATTCCATTATTCTTTCTTCTTGTTATTTTTGTTTTTTTTGCTAAAACACTTCGTAATGAACCGCTCGAGTATGCAGTTAAAACTTATATATAAATGATCATATTGGAGAAACATTGTACTATTTGTAGTTTCTAACACACTACACAATATTGCCACTTTTCTCTGTTAAGTAAATCACTGATGGCCTGTTCAAAAAAAGTAAATCACTGATGGGGAGATTCCTACTGTTTGACACAGAAAATGATGTTCGGAGAGCCAACAACTGATCGTGGCAGAGAAATTAAGGTGAGTTTTGGTTATCAATGCGATGGAAAGCTTGATAACTCTCATGACATTCCCAAAGGATATGAAACATCACCTGAGATTAAACTACGAAGAGCCAGCAGGTCCTTCTCTTGCCTATCTGGGGCTGCCTTAAGTGCCAATGCCACACTTGCCAACACAAATATCTGCAATGGCTTAATTGGGGCTGAAATACTTCCAACTTGGGACTCTCCCAATTCGTTTCGAAGAATTCCTTCTTCACCCTCTCTTGCAAAGTTGGATCTATTATCATCTTCTCTCCAAAGTAGCACGTCATACTTAAGCTGTAGTCCTTCCACTCCAAGTGAACCACCTGAATATGATTCCTTTTCGTTAAAATCATGGAGTGCTCCTTCCAAAAGTGAAGGCTTCCTTAATACTGTGGAAGTACAAGTGGCAGGTGGTGCAGCTGGTGAAGACAGAGTTCAAGCTGTTTGTTCTGAAGAAAATGGGTGGCTATTTTGTGGAATTTATGATGGCTTCAATGGTAGGGATGCAGCTGATTTTCTGACCGGAACATTGTATGAGACCATTGGGTTCTACCTTAACTTACTGGACTGGGAACTGAAGCAAGATTCGGTTGGAGATTCTGATTGTTTGGATTTAGGTGGGTCCCTCCATTATGTTTTGGAAGACAATGGTATTAACCACGATAACAGAATTTCAAGAACCAGTCATGGTGATTCAATTGTTGGCTGTTTAACCAATGGACAGTCCTCTGCCAAAATGGAACGATCATCTTATTCATTCAGGAATAAGGTGCTTGATAGCCTCCAACGTGCTCTTAGTCAGGCTGAGAATGATTTCTTGTACATGGTTGAACAGGAAATGGAGGACCGCCCTGATTTAGTATCTGTTGGGTCTTGTGTCTTGGTTGTACTTCTCCATGGGAAGGACTTGTATACCCTCAATTTGGGTGATAGTCGAGCTTTATTAGCAACTTATGGCGAGAGGGGTAGAATGAATGAGAAGAAGCTGCAAGCTATCCAGCTCACTAACATTCATACAGTGGATAATGAAGTTGAAAGAAATCAACTTATACATGATCATCCAGATGACCCTGCAACAATTGTTGGTGGGAAAGTGAAGGGAAAATTGAAGGTCACTAGGGCATTTGGAGTCGGATACCTGAAAAGGGTAGGATGACAATTGTATTTTTTCCCTTTAATTAGCGCATTCAACTTAACTTGTTGGACACATATCCTACATTCTTAGTTAAATGCCAAGTGTCTAACATAGGTACTTAGCAAATTTAGAGGACTCCATAAAACATAATTTTGACAAAATGATGATGTCTTTTGATTGAGTTACTAAAGTCCACAAATATGCATCTCCTGAATTAAATTAATAATTTTTCAAGTATCATTTTTATGGCAAGAAGCATTTCTAGAGGAGAAATAATTGCACTGAGCAGACTTTTTCCTTTGATAGAGCAGGTATAGGTAAAAAATCTCTTAATCCTAAAGTTCCAAGCTCTTAAAGTCAATCTTATTTGCCAAAAATTGGGTGGGGTATCAACGTATCAGTTGTTCTCTCCTATATATATATATATATATATATATTTGACAACAATGTGTATGGAAAGACCTATATACGTGATGTATCAGCAAAGATAAAAAAAACCGATCTAGCTTTGGCATAGTTAGACCCCTAGTTGGAAGTTGGAACTACTGAGGTAGCTAGTCCTAGAATATCACTGCTATTTCATAAGACTTATTTCATCAACAAAGAGAAAATAAATCTAGTTTTTTTTTGTGTGTAATTAATAAATCTAGTTTCCTTGCGCAGAAAAATTTGAATGATGCTTTGATGGGCATTCTCCGAGTTTCTAACCTTTCAAGTCCTCCATATGTCTCCACACAACCATCACTAAATGTTCACAAAATCTCAAGTTCTGATCACTTTGTTATACTGGGGAGTGATGGTCTGTTCGACTTCTTCAGCAATGATGAGGCGGTAACTCTTGTACATTCCTATATCTTGAACAACCCTTCTGGCGATCCGGCAAAGTTTCTATTGGAGCACCTATTAGTTAGAGCAGCTGATTCTGCAGGTACAATTATTGATACCCTACACTTGTGTAGAATTTATTTATATCTCAATTGATGATGAATTGGGTCTTCATTAAAATATGCTGCTGCTACTACTGCTGTTACTTTGTTATATTAGGCCCTAAGTTTGAACCTCGAGCTAATCAAAATTGCAAAATGTGCGTTGTTACGAAAATGTGTAGGGAAATTTTCCTCTTAATATTAGTTAATAACCCTTCTATCAATTACCAATCAAAGATTGTGCCATTTTTTACCATGCTTGAGTTAATGGTCCAAAGGGATGAGAATTAAGGGAAACGTTTGATAGATTGTCGCAATGCTTATATTCCAAAGATTGGTGCCATCTAACGGCATTGTTGCACTCTAAGAAGCATGGATGCTCACGGAGGAGGCATGTCTTGTCAAACGCTCGTGCCGGACACTGATACTCTTCGGATACTCTTAACGTGTTTGACACTTCTTAAACGTGTCTTAGTTAATTTAAGTTTATAATATTAAATACTTTGCGGATATTTTGATAAAACTTCTTGAATTCTTTAAACACGCACAATGCAATGAATCTCTTTCATAGTAATAGTGTTTTGAATTCTTCAACATGCAACTTATGTGCACTAAATAAGAAGTTATATATATTTGACATATAGTAAATATATAAAAATATAAATTTCTAAATTGTCCTAGACGTATCAAGTCCTGTATTTTTTTAAATTGACGGGTCGGCGTGTTGGTTGTGTGTTCTTGTCTATGCTACTTAGGATGCACTTCGCTTGTTTTCATTGCTGCCTAGAAAGATCTAGCCAAGTAAACTCATAGCATGTTTTTAATTTTATCATATATTACCTTCTGGTTTATAAATGGTATACATCAGAATGGTTAAATAGAGATTCTAGAGAATAACAAAGGATTAGCTATGCATATTTTAAATGTCATATTGGTATCAAAAAAGTTTATGCCACCAACTTCTGAATTCAGTTACTATATCTTGGCATATTACTCGGTCACTATTTTTTCAAAACATCAACTTCATCATTGCAGGTTTCAGTACTGAGGAGTTAATGAGTATACCAGCCGGTAGGAGAAGGAAATACCATGATGATGTAACTGTAATTGTAATCATCCTGGGGACAAATAAGCGCACTTTAAAGGCATCAACTTGCCTGTAAGTTATTTTGCATTCATTTCTTTCTTCCAAGATTACAAATATTTCCTACTTTGTAATAAAGGCTTTTGGATTGTATATATGCCCTACATTATATCCACCCTCTCTCTCTGATGGTGCAAACATGTCTCTTGATCTGTGCATAAGCTTACCATCGAATTTTCAAATGCAATTGAAACTTGCTTGAATGTGAGGCATTTTATTAATGAGAACTTATCCTGAAAATGCTCAAGTATCCGAGATGGATTTATGTTAATTCCAGCTTCAAACTAAGGAAAAATGATAATAAGGCTTGTAAACTTAACAAGCATGTTTCTCCATCATGGATGCTCCAATAGGTTATACCGTCTTTTACATGTTAATACGATCCCAATTGTTAGTGGTCATCTTTATAACTTCTCGGAACTTCAAGCCTCTACAAGTGAAATTACTTTTTTGAGATGTTTGTGCTATATTTATTTGATTGTTTTTAGTGAGGTTTTATGCCCACAAATAATTGGATTCACCTCCTAGTGCAGAAGTGCTTGGGAATCTGTACCTATGGTTTTGCCATAAGCCAAAGCTTTACATATGCATCTCCTTTTTTTACATAATTGAGCTTTCACTCAATATGCCAATTTTATTCTTCACCTCTTCAAAGGGAAACCCTCATGGTCTCAGCCAAGGAGGATCACCCTTTTTTGGACCAAGGAGAATCACTAAGAAATGAAATGCCTTTTTATCATGGAATACAAATATTATCTTTTTGAGAAGGCAAAAATTGACTTGGGATGATTGACCTCCTCACAAGTCTTCTTTTACTGTCTCAAGTCATCTCAAAGGATGAACAACCAAATTATGAGGTTCCCTTTTGACCTGAGCCACAGAATGTCAAAGGTTCATCAAGTGGCTAGGAGAGAATAAGAAACCCACCCAAGAGAGCTGCTAGGTTCTCCATTGACCCGTGTAGTCTGCTCTATCCAAGCGACTGTATATCTTTGTTATGACTAAACTGAATCAATTGAGAAAACAATACAGAAGCAATTACACAAGAATACATGATTTACGTGGTTCGACTTGAAGTCTATGTACATGGGCGAAGATTGACAGGGGATGCACTATGAAATGAGAGAATACGATAAATCGACAGTATTTGTAACTCTTACATAAAACCCTAGATCCCGATATATATATATATATATAATATCTTAATATGATGAATCAGATTGCACTGGTCGTTAATGGGTTATAAGAGAAACTGGGTTATATCTAATATACCAAACCCACAACAATCTTTTGCTGTTGGATAGTAATTCATATTGGTTGAAATTAGAGGCCAAATGAAGATTGGTGTATGTATGTATATTTTATGTGTATATATATATATATGTGTTTTTAACTCACATGATTTAGTTTCCCCCCCCCTCCCCTTCAGCCCCACATGATTTATTAGTCTTTGTGCCAATCTTTTGATGGAATATAATTGGTGTGAGAATAGTAGGAAGGTCAAATTGTGCTATTCTAATAACTGAGGACCAATACTTGTGAACATTCTACACTGAAGGAGGGTGAGTTAAAGGATTTTTTTAATTATTTTTTTAATTTTTAAAATGCGACTACTACAAATCTACAACCAATGAATAAACTTGTATGGCCTATGATTAACTATAGAGATGAATGCAGGATTTTAATTTAGTAGGGACAAATTTATTCTTATAAATTTTTAAGAAAGCATATATTAAGTTTTCAAAGAAAATCTTAAAGAGGCAAATTTATATAATTTTGAAATATTTTGAACTAATATTGCTATGATAATGAGTTTTTTTTTTTTAAATTTAGGTGAGACGGCCGGCCCCATTTGCCCACCTTTGGCTCCGTCTATGACTAACTGTGCCGTCGTATATTGAAATTGTAATAAAATCACAAGGGTACCTTTCAATTCTCAAATTAGTGATTCTTTGATACCTTAGCTTTCCCACTTGTATCAGTGGGGGTTATATGTTGCAATTAAAAATATAAATGGACTTTTGAGCTCTACGTGGGACATGTTAACTAGAGGGTGCCAAAGGGCAGAATAAAAAAAAATGAAGACTACTCTAATAATTTTTGTGTTTTGGAATATGCATCATACATATATAACTATTGGGGATTGGGTTTTATCCGATAGGAAATTCAACTCGAGCGATGTTAGGGCTCAGTAGGGTCTACTTTGATCTGGTGATCTGAACTATTCACTTTTAAGATCCATAAAAGAGATTATTGTATTTATCTTAAAACAATAAATAATTTATTTTTAAAAAATGCGTGTCATTCATCTGTTTAAACATAAGTATAATTCGATTATGCAGCTATATCTTTTTGATTAATTTAATTTTTTCGCGTGAATAATTTGCTTAATAGATCTTATAAGATGAATGATCGAACTATTGAAGTGGAACTGAGATGAACTCTATCAAGATCCAGTAGTACTCTAATCAGATTGGATTTCCAATCGGAGAGAATGCAAAACTATTAGATTGATAAAAAGTTTTTTTTTTCTTTTTTAATCTATTTTTGTACAAAATGTAAGTGGAAATTCTAAATCATATTACTACTCTTTCTGGAAAAAAATTATTTTACTACCTTGCGGTTTGACTTCTGTGTAAATAATTCTCTTTGGGATATAAATATAAAGCACATAACGTGTAAATAACTCTCTTTGGGATTTTTATACTAAACGCACATTTAAAATCGAGATGGGCTTTTCTCCAGTCTCCTTTAGGGATTGGACTAGATCAATTGGGCCCATTTGAGCACAAATTAGGCCCACCTGAGCACAAATTGGGAAATTGGGCCCATTTTGTTGAATGATTGAAATTAATCATTCGTTTTATTGTTTTTAATTAATAGATTATTTATGTAAAAAACTAAATTAATTAAATAAATTATATTTATTTTTAAAAAATGAACGCAAAATAGATGACATCTTTTATTTATTTTTAAATATTTAGTTCCTTAGAATAAATTCAGTAGGTGCAGCTTTTCTTCGAATGCCAAATGGTCCAAGTAGGCTAATTTATGGGCCTATTTGGTGATTAGAATGGTTTATCTTATTGCTTCTAGTGCATATGTAGTTTATTCCCAAACATTAAAGACACTATGTGCCCATACCTTTTAAGACATTGAATAATTTTTTTCACAAAAAAAAGAGACATAAGTATAAACATAAAACACTTATAAACATAAGTATAAATCTACCGTGCATAAAACACTGTATAAACATTGTATAAGTATTAATAATTTTATATTTGTAAATAAAATAAATAAAATTTATAATCAATTAATTACTAACATTAACAATATTTATTCATACTGTGTTGTATGCATGCATATATACTATTTGAAAGGCTAACAAGGAGAGTCTTTAGCAATTAAGACCTCATTTGACAACTTAATTTTAAGTTAAGTTTTCTCTTTAAAGTTATTTTAAGTTTAAAAAGTTAAAATTCGTTTGTAAAAAGTATAAGGTAATTTAAGTCAAAAAATAAAAAAAATTGTTTAGAATTTTTATAATTTTTAAAAATTTATTTTTAAATAATTTTATATTCAATATAAATTTTGTTTGATATATTTTGATAAGTACATCTTAAAAATATATTTTTATAAAAAAAAGATTTGTATAATAAAATAACATTTTTAAAAAATATAAAAAATGTTTATGTAAAAAATAAGAAAAAACTAAAAGCTTTTGAGTTGAAAAACAAAATCTTTTTAACTTTTGAAGCTTTAAACAAAAAATACATTAAAAAAAACTTTATTTAAACCAAATTTAAAGTCAATTACAAAGGAGTGATGTATGTAATGAGGATAGTAAATGAATTTATCGAACACTTAAGTAATTTAAATTGAAAGAGAGTGACGGCCTCCAGAGTTGGAATCAATAAATCATGAAAGACACCCTTTTCAAAGCTCCTTGAAATTCAGATAATTTATTTGTGAAAAGACCTATAAAAAGGGGGGGAAAAGATAATAATAAAAAATAAATTTTATTTTTTGTTTAAAAAAGGTTACAAGAATTAAATGCATTGTAAATTTAATATAGACAATTAAAGAAGAATATAGAATGCACCTGACCAAAACACCTCAAAAAAAAAAAAAGAAAAAAGATCCCACATAGGAGAAACCAAACATTTGCGCTAAGAGGTTCGCACAAATTTAACAAACAATAATTTTATATTTATTATCCTTTTATAATTTATCACATGGCAAATTAAAAGATTAATAGTGGCAAAATGTATAATCGTAAAAGCATGAGATAATGGAAGTGTGAAAGATCCATTCATTAAGCAGTTTGGAAAGAAAGGAATGCATTCAGTATGGAGACTGATTTTTGTTAAATTCGGCCCAAAACCCGACACGTTTCAGAAGCATTACAATTCTAAATAATTTTTTTTCAAAACTTAACCCATGGAATAAAGAATCACGATGATAAATTTTTATACCTTTGTATTGTTCTACTTTAAATTTGATTGAACTGAGTAAATTGCGTGTGTGCAACTGTGCATCATGCTTTTCGTTGTTTTTTTATTCTACCATCCCAAAATAACTAGGAAGAAATTTTTTTTTTTTTTTCATGAGGGTATTCCTAAAAAAATTTCCAAAGAAGACAAGGTTGGGCTTGAAACTCAAAGAAATAGGGCACATGGCTACAAACTACAAGGAAGACGCTTGGATGAGATGTCTCACTCAGTTTGTTCCTAAGAACAGAACGAATATGGATAAAACAAAGACACCCGAAAACCTGCAAGTTGTCATACTTGATTGAATGCCCAAACAAAAAGAGATTTTTCACCCAAAATTAGAGTCCCCATGCAATTAATAAGATAATGCAGAAGTCAAGATGGCCAAAGTAAATGTCATTCCATACCAATTACTTCAGATGAGAGATCCATATCTTCAGCTACACAGCAGAGTTCTTTCTGCTTTTTAAAACTTATAAAACACAATGCACAACATTGACAAAATGAAGCAACAAGAGAATGCTAACCTTCAACTGGGGATAAAGCTCTAAAATGAAGAACAAATGCAAGGGAAATTGATCTATTGTTCTGTTTCTTTATTATCAGACTCCTTAAGCACATCTTGAACTTTCTCATCATTGCTTTCAACCTTGGCAGCTTCAGCCTCCTCAGCTTCTTCTGAAACATCTTGCAACTACAAGAGTTCCAAAATGATAAGTTCACTTATGGTTTCTGAAACCATATAGAATGTTGCTAGGAAATTACTAGCTTACCCCCAGGTTTCTTAAGCTGGCAGCAACATCCTCTTGCTGCTGCTGGAGAGTGGACCTCAATTCTTGAAATTCCTAATTTTGTGGGAACAAGGCAAATTATCAATCTATATAATATGTATATCACAAAAAAAAAAAGAGGGGGAAAACAATAGGGTTGCTCACTGATCGAAGTTGCTCCACTTCAACATTGAGTGATTTCTTGAGTTCTGAGAGCTCCTGCATTGCGCATGTAGAAAAATGAGTTACTGCAAGATAACAGCAATCCAAATAACACCAAAAGCAGAGCGAACTAAAATTGGCAAGGTGGTGCAGACATCAAGATCCACACCCAAGTTGCACAGGTTTATTGGCGCAAGCACACGAGAGTAGCACACCTAGCGTTCCTATGAATAGGAGATTTTTTTGGCATTATCTTGAGGCTTATTTGTTATTTCGAATAAGATTGAATAGAATAATAAGAATTAGTAATACAGGAGGTCCCACATTTTTTTTCCATATACGAAGGGATTATGGATAAAATTATATATACAGTGAAAAATTTGATTTATGTTTAGTTAGAATGAGATAAAGAATAAAATAAAAGTTGTAGAATTATTTCTGACATTTAGATAAGGAGGAAAAATAATTTGGAGCCTAATATTAATATTACCAAGGGAGGCCAAGTATTATCAATACAATATATGAGAGATTAGCAATTCCTCATTTGTCGGACTGTTAGTTTGAGTCACGTAATACAAATGTGGGGCTCACAATACTAAAGGAACAAAAAATATTTGGTGGGACAGTCTTGTCTATTAGTCCATAACCCCTTTTTGTAATTCCTCAAAACAAACACAGCCTTAAGATTTTGTTTTAAGAAGAGTTATATTAGAAGATTTGTTTTGATATAGAAAAGAATTGGTTTCTTTTTGTTATTATTTTTTATTTTAATAGTCCATTTATAAGCTCTCGGCTTGTATTTCAAATCATTGAATAAATATATTTCTTTAAAATTAGTGAGATTATTGATTGATAGAATAAAAGTATTTATTTAAAATTGGTATAAATTTCAATTCAACCCTAAGTGTGGATTCCTAAGTTTCTTTAAGTGTGAATTCCTAAAGTGTTGTTCGAGATCAACCTACGTCACAACTCACAAGGGATAGAGAGAGAGAACTAATGCCTACAGAATATAATACATTCTTCAGGTAGATGGCCAATGCAAGCAAGAAGGAAATAACATATCACTACTATGATCCTGCTCTTCTTTTTTTTTACATGTGGCACAACACAGTCGGTCAACAAGGGATCAAAGGAACATTCTTCAAAACCTGGATGCTTCGTGGTGATCACTCCAATAAAATGAGACAATTTAAATCCACCAGAACAAACAAAATAAATACAGGTCCACACAGGTTGAAAAGGGTGCAAGAAGGGATTGAGATGGCTGAGAGAAATGATATGGATGGGGTTGGTGAGATTCAAAAGAAATACTTTGGTTAACATGGTTAAGTTAAAAGTAGGATAGCATTAAATCTACACTGGCACCCACTGATTTTAAAAAGAAATCCCAAACGGTAGAACTTCTAGGTTTCCAAGAGGGTTT
>JAULJZ010000019.1:10686496-10704209 GCA_032270985.1 Heliamphora pulchella | reverse complement strand
TTAGTTTATAATATATAAATTAATAAATTATTAATTACAAACTTATATAATATAATAAACTTTAAATTTATAATTTTTTATTTAACTTAATATATTAAACTATCATTGTATTATAAAAAAAATACCAAAAAAATCACAGGTCCGATCAAGCCCGCCCAGAGGCCCGGGACCGAGGCTTGAGCCCAAGCCCTTTACTCCTAGGGCCTAGGCCAACCTCCAGACAAAAAAACCCGACTCGAAAATTTGGCAAAAATTCGCTAAACTCGGGCTGGGCTTCACCCGCGCAGTTTATGGATAGGCCGGGTCAGACCCAAATTACACACCTAATACAGAGTAAAGGTATTGCTACTCATAATTTAAAAATTAATTAGTAAAAGAGGTATGCTACTAGTATTTATAAATCTTGTATTTGTAACACATTAACATATAGGACAAATATCTATCAAGGATTAATATATAAAAGTAATATGAAGCAAGAATTAATAGACTTTTGAATTTAACCATTCATTAAAAAATCTTTAATTAATTAATCAATATAGTAAGTATTTAATTTTATTAAACAAATATTAAAAAATTTAAAATAAAAAGTAAACATCTTACAAAAGCATTTTTTATTGTGCAGTTAAAAACTTTCATATATATATAAAATAAAAATTATTAACTTTTTAACACCAAATTATATATATAGCAAACATAACATTTATTTGAGATTAATTAAATAATTTAAAAATCCCAGTTAATATTATGTTTAAAATTAAGTATTTGTGTCTCATTCACAGCGTGCAACGGTTGCTTGAAATATAAAACAAAAATTTATTATTTTAATGACTAAATTATGAATTAAAATTTTGTATCTACCATATATTAGTTTTAACACCATGTTATACATAAAATAGAGATATTGCACTTGTTTAAGATTAATTGGATTCTTTAAAATGCTCAAATATTATGTTCTACATTAAGGTCCATTGGCAACGAGCTTAAAAATTAATTTTTTATTTTTTTTGTATTTTTAATCAAAAAGTTAAATTAGGTTCAAAATAGATTGTTTGATAACTTAATTTTTAAGTTAATTTTTTTTAAAATTGGTTGATTGGGTAAAAAATCAATTTTTTTGCTTTTTGTTCAAGTGTACAATTTTACTTTTCTATGTATTTGATATTAATAATTATTTTTAATTGATAGTGATGGTAAATAAGTTATGAATAAAGGGTATAATTGTATTTTAAAAGTAATGAGAGTTTGAATAGAATATTCTGAAAGTTTGTATTATAATTTGACTTTTTAGCTTCTTTTTTTTTGCCAAATGAACAATTCTTGCTTTTTAGAATTTTTAGCAAAAAAATCAAAAAGTCAACATTGTCAATCAGGACTTAAATCTTTATGTTCTATATCATCAATTATATGGAGGGAAAATACTATATAATTTTAACAAAAAATAAACAAAGTTAACTTCTTTTTTTTTTTATCTAATCAATTAACTTTAAAAAAAGTTAACTTAGGCTTAATTGACAACCCAAAGTTTTTTGACTTTTTTAATTAAAAGTGCAAAAAAGGCAACCCAAGTTGTTTGGACTAGCCTTTTTTTTTATAGAATTTCTTGTTTTTTGATTTTTTTAATAAAATTATAAATGTAACAAGATAAAAAAAAGCTAATTTGGGCCAACTCAGTGAGCTTTTTGTTAGAAAAATTAATAGGAACAAGCATGAAAGCTTTAAGGTGCAAAAATCGATGTTTTTAAGGAAACTTTATCCCACTCGTAATCTGAGTTTGCTATACAGGTTGCTAATAAAATAATACTTCCAAGATATAACAAAGCCCGAAAATCCACATAAAGCAATTCTGAAATTTTTTTCAGAATTTTCAAAAAATTATAAACTGACAAGAATTATATTAAAAAATTATTCTGTGTATCTCAGTGTACCATTATACAATACACCACCACATCATCGCATCTCGCATCACGTGGTACTAGGCCCTGATATATAGATACAACTCTATTCTCACCTATCTGTGTATATGGACTGTGGGGATCTCCACAACTCAACTAGATGCAATACAGCTAAAGATAAAAAAATGTAGAATACTAATTTCTTTTAACCATAAATGTGAATGGAATATATAGAAAGCTTGGCAAAGAAAAAGAAAAACAGTCAATTTCATGGAGTGACCAACCATTAATTTTTTACTTGGTGCTTGTTAAAATTGATCTAATGATAAAGTTGAATTATTACAAAACAAAAATTTAAAAACGCCAAAATACAAATTCTCAAAAAAAATTATCAAAAGTTATCTTATTGTTTTAAAAAATTATTCTTGAGGAAATAGAAACTATGACAAATAATATGGCACAACTTCTAATGCAAGACAGCTAAAAACTTCTTGTTATCAGTACTTCACCGTATACATTAATCATATTAATCAATTAAGTGTGTGTTTGGATTAACTTTTTTTTATAATTTTTTTTGATTTTTAGAACTTTTTTCAGCATTAGTCTAAATGAGTGTACTTTTTAGATTTTTCTTGTAATGAGAAAATGGAAAAATAATTTTTTTTGATCAAAACTTTTAAAAAGTTCATATAAGACGAAAAAAAGCCGACTTAACAAGTTTTTTTAACTTTTTTTTCTGATTTTTTCGTCTTTAATGAATTTTTTTTGAAATTAATCTTAACAGACATACTTTTTACAATCATCTCATCACTAAGAACCAAAAAATAAAAAACTTAAATTAAAATGTAAAAAAACTCATAAAAAACAAAAAAAAAAACCTCAAAAAAAAGCCACAAAACATTTTAGTACAAACATAGGCTAAGCTTGATTCATATGAATCATGTGAATCAGAACATTAGCTAGCAGATTTAAAGGCAGCGCATGTGCATCCACTGATCCACGATGACGTTGGTGTGAGCCTTGATGAAAAATTCTAAAAACTAAAGAATAACTCATAAATTGAAAGGAAAAAGCAAGCAATGAATAGAATAATTAAATGGGTTCCTTACTAAACCAAAAACAAAAGCGGTAATAAAACTTTATTCCATGGTTCTTGAAAAATAAAAAATAAAAATGTTTCCACGATAATCACCTTTTTGATTACCGCAAAGAATTTATCGTTATCATTAAGAAAAAAAAAAATCTACTAGACTACTGCTAATCAAAGTATTGGCGGCATCAACAATACAATAAACCCAGAAAATTTATCCAGAAAATTTATTCCGAATTCAAAATGAATGGCTCAAATTTACTTGTAGTATGATTCGCACAATATATAAGTAAATTTGAGCAATTCGTTTTGAATTTGGACTAAAATTCTTGATAATTTTTCTGGGTATATAGCATTAGTGCGGCGGCATCGACGGATTGTAAACAGCATTGTTGGGAAAAGACTGATCCAAGTTCTGAAAAATTCCTGTACAATTGCAAGGCTTGGATAGATCAGTTTGCGAAGCAAAACAATTATCCATATTTGGAATGCAGGGATACTCTTCTTGGAAGTGTCCCAAGTTTGAATCTATAGGATGCTCTTGAAAATAACCGGTCTCAACAATGTTGTCCATGGAATGAACAAGCTGAGGTCCAAATCCCATAGGTTGTTGATCAGTTCCGTAATAAGAGTTTAGTAGATGGTGATCATTCTCATAAGCATTGATATTACCGACATTTGGGAGATAGGAGTCTGTGAATTGGGCAACACCGGGGAGCGAAGGTGGTTGAATGAAGCTATTGGATTGAGCAACGAGTTCATCAAAATCTCTAATAAAAGCATTGCCATTGGTCATTTTCGCAAGAAAGCCGTCGAGATTGTTTGGATCACTAGCCTCTGGAAAACAGCTACTCGACTCACGGTGATCTTGATCATCATGTTGTTCACGGTTTTTTGATTTTTTAGATTTATTTCTTATTCGACACAAAACCCAATCGTCCAGCTGCAAAAAAGAAGAGATAGGTTGAGAGAAACGCAAATGGATTTGGTTCCTTGTTTAAAACTTTTTAATTCTAAAAGTGATTTTCTCGTCTTTTATTTTTAACTCAATTTTTTTTTCCTTCATATTTTGATTTATAATTTTTATCTTTTCGTTCCGACGTGATAAAACAATTATAGCAAGTATGCTTTTGTCATTTTGGCTAGCTAACATTGAAAAGAATTCATTGCATATTTGGTGTTATCTGAATTTGTTATGCTTTTTTCAGTAAGATTTTTTATTTTTTGGATTTTTGATACCGAAAGGAATATAAAAATTATACCCAACGTTCAAAAATTAACAAAAAATGAAAAATTTCATATGAAAAAAAGTTCGCGAGGTAAGAAAAATTATACCTTCATCTGATTTGAAGTGCTTGTTGTTCTGGAAGGTCCATTGACTTTGTATTCATGCATGATCCAATTGGTCTTTTTGCTTTCTTTTGGCTTCCCTAAATAGTAGACCAACACACACTTTAACCCAATGCAGGTGCCATGATGCTCAATATTCTTACAAGCTCCGGTGGCCTTCCAGTAACCATCACCGGCAGCTCGGTTCGGACGTGTTCCATTTCGATATTTTCGGTCCCTTGGCGTGAAGAAGTACCATTCTTTCTCCCTCAATGCTTGGTATTGTGCTGTTTATTTATCCAAAAAAATGCACTTTAAATTAGGAGAAATTAATTGTAAAGTACATCAGTAGTACAACGCCGCTATCAAAAATAAATAATCGTAACTCACATTATATGTGTTATCTCTTATCTCCTAACAATCAATCATAGGTGAGTCTATTATGCATGTATCTACCTTAAAATTTGTCAATACATTATTAGATGGGTGTGCCACGTAAAATTGTCCCATGACATTAAAGGAGCACTGCATAATTATTCATCAATTATAGAGGTGAAAAACAATGGCCCCGTTTGTTGAACTTGTTTATTGGCTTATTTGCTTATTGTACTTATAAATTTGCTTATTTGGCTTATTTGTTTATTTTTTGCTTAATTATTTTATTTTTTTCTGAAATTTTTTTATATTTTGATTAAAAAAATTTATTTTTCTGACTCGTCTCAATGAGAGAAGTCTAAAAAGTATAAAAATTTAACTAAATAATGAAAAAAACAAAAATATCAACTTAGTCAATCTTGCTTATAAGCAAATAAGCAAGTTTAGCCATACGGGGCCAATATTAACAAAGGAATGCGTATTAGTACATATGATATAGTTATATATTGACCGGTATTTAATCGTAATAGTTAATAATAATATATAATAGAACATACTGATATTAGAGGTTTAAAATTTCAATAGGTATTAAAAAAAAACCATTGTTACAAAAAAAATATGTCATTTAGATGCAAACTTAACAATATAGATTGAATATTTCTTTTAGGCTTCCAACCTACAATCCTACTTCAAGACAATATACGTTTACGTTCATGCAACCAAAACTTAGATTTTTTCATGAAGCCTTCAAGAGCCCTAGATGCATGCATGGAGAGAGAGAGAGAGAGAGAGAGAGAGAGAGAGAGAGAAACCTGCAAGATATTCTGGATTATAATTATAAAGGTTGACTTCCGGTATGTTGATGTGCGGCAACGGCTCCTTCATGACCTTCTTAATCAAATAATGGACAAGGAGCTCGGAGTCCGTGGGACAGAACCTATACCCCGGCGGATACTCATGGTTGTAGTATCGGTTTTGGCCGCCGTGGGTGGTGGTTCTACCATTGAGTGGCACCACTCTCCCACCCATTGATCCGTCGCCGCCGAGTGCAGGTACGCCGTCGTTCTGAGCCGCCATTGTTGGATTTGGCAGAAAACAGGTGAACTCTCTCTCTCTCTCTGGATGGAGACTTCAAGTCGAGAACAAATGGTGAATGACTGCTCAGATTGTACGCATGTAATGTTTATATATCCATCTGAATCTCCCAAATTATATTCAAGAATCAAGATTTTGATTTATCTCATCCGTTTTTTGTGGACCAAGTATCAAGTATGGGTGGAGAATGCCAGCGGAATTTGAATAGGTCTGTGGAGGGACGTCGATGTTTTTTATTTTTATAATTATTTTAATTATATTTTTTTAAAATTTTTTATGAAAAACCACAGGTCTTTTGAACAGACCCTCTAAAGTGTAAATTGTGCTTGGTTGACTAAAATAAATATGAAATTAGATTATATATTTTATGAAATTATATTTTTTTGACTTGAATTTAATAAGTGGTAAGAAATTATACATTCATTACATAATTAATCTCATAAAATGTAAAATATACAATACTTAAGAGTACATAGTATTAATAATCTATTTATTACTAGTCCCGTAAGACTATTTATGAAGTGAGATTATATATCCCTTCATTATTAATTCGATCAATCAAACATGATCCTAAACCGTAAATCTTCGAATATCTGCAATTATTCACAAACCACAAAAATCGGTTAAATGCGCTTACAGCGGGAATTGAACACAAAACCTCTAAATTTATAGTTGGTTCCAGTGAGGACCTTTAACCGATAGACTACCATGCCGGGTTTCGTTGCCTATTTTTATGTAATTTATGAATGAAAATTATACTTTATAATAAATTTTTTTCTTTTGTGGATGAAAAATAAAAAATAAATAATTAAGATAAAACTCAGCCCGATTAAATTAGAACCAATAGACTAATTAAAAATTTATTAGAAAAAAAATTAAAATTTTATGTTTGTATAAATCTTGAAGTTAGAAAAAAAAAAGTTTATACCATGATAAACTTAAAAACTTGAAATGGGTTATATGGGGATAAATTTTTAAAATATTCTACAATAATGGTAACTTTATTATTAAAAAATTTAAGATTATATCATGATAAATTTTGGAAATAATAGTAGTTCAGACTAATAAAATTGTGACACATGCATAATTATTGAATAAAAAATAATAAAATGGTACTTTGGATTTTAAAAAACCAACAATTTTTTATTTTACGTAATAGTATAGATAAATTTAAAAATTCATTATGATAAGAATATACAAGGATAAATTTTAAAATAATTCTAAAAGGATATTAATTTATCTAAAACTAAAATACATAATATTAATATTTAAAAATCATCTAATTAAGATAATATTATAACTAGATAATAAGCACACTTCAATACCTATCCAGACTTGGAGATAAGTCTCATCTCATTAGAGTTACGGATTAATTGACAACTTAAGTTTATTTTTTATTTTTTTGCTAAAAATACAAGAAAACCAACATAGTTCACTCCAAGAAAAAAACAAGCTAAAAAGTCACAAAATTAAATCGAAAGACGAGTTTTTATACTAATTTATTCAAATTCGTATCTAATTCTAAAATTCAATAATATCAATGTTAAGTAACTTTTTTTATTGTCATTACTAATTATATATAATTGTATCTATATACATAGTAAATAAAAGAGGATTTTCATGAGAATGAATGTGGAAGCTCCAAAAATTAAATTAAATTTTTTTTAGAATTTTTAATTAAAAAAATTAAAAAAATATTTAATTAACTAATTTATCCAACGAAATAATTTATAAATTTAAAAACATTTCAAGTAAATCTATGAGTTAAAACATATCCCCTGTTTCATGGGATCTTCTTTAATTTAACAAACTACATAATTTTAGGATGTCATTATTATCTCTATAGAATTATGGATAAATTATTTTACTTAAGTATTTATCTTCATTATTTATTTTATATTATTATGCTTTCATTTTTTATGCACAATAATAATTTATCATTTTATTTTGACTCAAATTATTATTTTTGGTATAATTGCTATGACCGCACATGGCTTAAATTATTTTCTGTATAATTTCCATAACATCACATACAGATTAAATGAGGAATATACATTTCATTATATGTATATTTAAAAATGTAGAATTTTAAAAATGTGGCACAATTATTTTATTTTATTTTATTTACAAACTCTTTATTTTAATAATGGATATAACTAAACAAGTGTGAGATTTTTTAAAATCATTTATTTCAAAGAGTGCCTACTACTTTTGCTCAGCAAATTTACACATCACAAATTTTTTTATAAATAGTTTTTTATATTTATTATAATTATGGTACTTTTATAAAATTCTAATTATAAAAATGGAGAGGATAAGGATTGGGATCTATTAGTCATGTCTAAGCTGGCTAAATAGTCAGGAGTGGTTGCCACGTGTACCTGCACAAGAAATGGGTGAGATGTCCGTCGGTGGCTTTATACCGGTGAACCCTCTAACGATCAAGTCAGGTAAGGGTTTTAAAGAGGGAGAAAAGAACTTGTGAGAGTAATTTGGCAGAGTTTTCTATAGTAAAAAAGAGTACATATGTAACATCTCGACCTATTCATTGATAACGATATTGCCCGCTTTGGGTAAAATGCTCACGGTTTTGTTCTTTTCAAGGGGTCACCTATCCTTACATTACTTCAGCGTAAGCACGTTTAACTACGACGTTCTGTTAGGGTCTCTACCATTTGAAAAAATGCCTCGTTGAATGTAAAAGTCCAAGATTTTTCTTTTATAGTCTAGGAACTCCCTCTCCATTTCTGATGTGGGATACCAGGATATCACAATCCACCCCACTTAGGGCTGCACGTTCTCGTGCAGTAGCTTGCCAGCTTCGGTAGCCTGCCAGTTCTTATCGACTCGCCCACTCTATAGCTCGCCCATGCGTTACGCCAGACGGCAGGGGTCCACACTCGGAGGTACGGAGAGTCGACTCTAATACTATATGTAACACCTCGACCCTTCACATGACAACGATATTGTTCGCTTTGGGCAAAACCCTCACGATTTTGTTCTTCTCAGGGAGTCACCCATTCTTGCATTGTTCCAGCGTAAACACGCTTAACTGCAGAGTTCTGTTAAGGTCTCTACCACTTGAAAAAAGGTCTCGTTGAACGTAAGTGTCCAAGATTTTTCCTTTATAATCCAAGAACTCTATCTCTCTTTTTGATGTGGGATACCAGGATCTCACAGCGTACCTTTGTCTCTGAAAGTGTTGGCTATTTATAGGAAGAAATATACTTAACTCGCTCTTGGAGTTTGAGCCGACCCGAGTAGGTCGGGTTGTACTCATTCTCTCTGATCAATGTATAGCTGTTAATCTGATGGTGGCCTATCATTGCCATTATTATATCTTTCTACAAGTTATTTTGTCATGTCAAACTGTCTATCAGTACTCAGACCTAGTTTAGGCCAAGCTAATCCTTTCTGACACTATAGCTCCGCAGTTGGTTCAACTGTTATTAATCTCCTATCATCAGTGCCCTATTTTGATACGCGTATCATAGGTACTAATTACCATACATCACACCTCGAGCTCGACTTTAGAGGTCATGAAGCTCGCCCTATTTGAATAAGGTGCCAAACACTCATCCTTATAGTGCTGAGCACCTCTCCTCCCATCTCGAGCACTTCTCAATAGGGGTCTTGGCTATGTTCGGGACCAACACCGTGGCACTCAGGCCCACAGCCGTTCCATGATTCCATGCTTCCCAAGATCCTAACCTCGGGTACACTGCCCATGTGTGCACCGCCCATGTGTGCTCGGACCACGTCCCAAGCTAGCATACGTCCTGCCCTGATGGCTGCTATGCCGTACGGCGTTCCACGTGGTCTCGGTCGGACTTTGTCCTCCCTCAAAAAATATTATTTTCTGCATATATATGCCCTTTATATATTATTTTTATACAAAATCAATTGTAAAATACACAATTTAAATATTTACACGTACAATTAATTTAAGTCAAAGTTTCATTTTATTGTTAATTGTTGATTATATTTTGTGAAAAGTGGTTTTAAGATTTTTTTTATTTAAGGTGCCAAATTTATTTTAAGAATTTTAAGTTTAAAAAATTACTGTTTAAAAACTATCAATTTAAACTCTTAAATCGTTATCTTTTATTATTATTCTTAATTATGAATGTCATAGTTCAAATATAATTTTTAGGCAAATGTGTCTTTCAAAAGTTAATAACTTAAATTTGAAAAAAATATTAAGAATAAAAGGAATTTATCCTTTTAATATTTATACAAATATTTTTTAAAAATGGGAAAAATAAAATATACTTGAAATTTTAAATTACATTTTTATTTTGTTTTAATTTTTTGTGCATAGTAAAATTCTATATTTATATTAACAAAAATGACGTTTTTGTCTTTAGTTTATTAAATTAATTACAAAACTCGTATTGATTTCATGTTGGAATAAAATACCTATTCTTTAAGTTGTGGTAAGGAATATATATACTTACTTTTCAATAGAATGGCTATTCCAATAGAATGATAATTCTCACTTTAAAAATATATACCAAATATAAAAAATAAAATTTCAAACTAGAATAGTTATTTCATTTCAGCCTATTTCTACGTACCAAACATACCATAAGAACTCTGTTAAAATCAATTTCGCATTGCTATTTTACCAAAAAAAAAAAAAAACCCTTTGACTATATAAAACATTAATTTTAAAAATTAAATTATATTTGAAACTGTCATTAAGCATTGCTGGCATGTTATATTGATGAATGACAGATTGTAATTTGGTGACATATCATGAATCACCATTGGATTCTGGTGAATAAAATTACCTCCAACATTGATAAATGGCTCTGTTTGGATTAAATTTTAAATTTTTTTGTTTTTTTATAAAAAAAAAAATTTAGGAGCTAGCTTTTTGTCAATAGTGTTTTATAAAAAAAAAATGATTTAAACCGAACATACCTTTTTTTTTTCATCATTATCATTGAAAGGTAAAAAGTCATGACTTAAGAAAAAAAAAAAAAGAAAAAAGGTTGATCTCACAAAAATTAGCTCGAACTTAACTCGGAAAACTCAAATGTTATCATTTATATTATATATTACTAGCATGAACTTGTGTTATGTATGAAATAAAAATAATAAATTTTAAATATATTATTTTATATTTTATAATATTTAAAGTATTAAGAAATACTTTTTAAAAATAGTGTAATTTAAACTAATCATATAAAGTATAATTTTATTTTTATTAATTTTTTACTAAAATATAAGCAATTATAAAATGAGAGGATGAATTCTATTAAACATATTTTATTTTACCTTCAACACACTAATAAATAAGTAACTATATATAATTCATTTAAATATTCAACTCTCTACCTATTAAAAAAAATATTTTAAAATTTTAAAATCAAATTAAAGTACACAAAACAAAATAACTTTTTTAATATGAACGACTTTTTATTTTGCTTATCAACTAAATAAATATATGTAACTTTTAAAAATATTTATATTTTTAATAATATTAAAAAATTTATATTAAAAGTTTTATTAAAATTTTTCACTATTTATAAACTTTTACCACTCGCAATCTATAAATTATTTTAATTTTTCTTAACTCTTTATATATTTCTCCTTGTAGCCGTAGGATAGCAAAGGGCCCAAAATTCTAGGATAACAAAAATTCTCTATTTAATATTTTATTTCTCTCTTTGAGTAAGAATTTGATCAAATTATTATAACGGTGTTTTTATTTATTTATTTATATTTTAAAAATATAAATATAAAAATGAGTGAATTAAAAAATAATTTTTCTTATTATCCGGCATATCATTAACTATAGTTAATTATTTAAATTTCATTATAGTTTAAAATGTATAAAGATTTTTTCATCTTTAGTTTTTTCTTTCAGATGTAAACTGATTGTTCATATTTTTTAAGTTTCCTCTGATTTTAAAGTAATAAATTTTTTAAAAATTAGTCAAAATTTTAAAATCAAAATGATAAAAATATAGTTAAAATTTTTTAAAACTTTAATAAAAATATAGATTTTTTTAAAAAATATTCCAACATAAACTTGATTCTCTTTGAAGAAAATCTGTTAGAAAATATTTTTTAAACAAATTTCTTAAAAAGTCTCTTTCAAGAAAATCTTCTAGAAAATCACTTTTAGGAAAATAGTTTAGAAATTTTCTTTTTAAATTTTGAATATTAAGATTTGACCATAAATATATAATTATTAATAAGATTAAAGAAATACACTCTTGATCATATAATTTATTGAAGAAAAAAACATTAATAAAAGAATATTTTATAAGTCTTTCATAGGTTAAAATTTTTTAATCACGTGAGAAAGAAGGATAATACAATTTTTAATTATGAAAAAAGACTAATATTTGATTTGTCTACAAAAATTTCTAAAATTTTGAATTCGAACAATAATTATTTTTTTAATTTTTCTTTACACTAAATATCTAGATTATTTATTTTATAAAATATTTTGTTAATTTTAAATTTAAAAAATAAAAAGATTTCTAAGAGTAAAAGTTCTTTTTAAATACCATTAATCAAGTATTTTTACTTTTTCTTTTTTTTTTTACACTAAATATCTAGATTAGTCCTTTTGTAAAATCTTTTATTAATTTTAAAAATAAAAAAATTTTAAAATGCAAGATTTTTAAGATTCACCACATGGTGCTTTAATAAAATATTTTATTAATTTTAAATTTTAAAAATAAAACTTTTTTAAGAATAAAATTTTCTTTTAAATACAATTAATCAAGTGTTTATTACTTTTGTTTTTCTTTTACACTGAATATCTTGATTTTTTATAATTTTTTTTTGTTAACTTTAAAAATAAAAAAGTTTAAAAATATAAAATTTTTAAGATTCACCACGTGACGATTTAATAACCATCTTGATAAAAATCTCCTTTTGTTTTATATATATATGCACGTTGCTTTATTAAGGGTAGCCAAACGGGGCCAATGTCTCTCCTGTTTATACCTTTATTTCCTTCGTCAAAGCATATAAAAATAGCCAAATTTAAAAGGAAATACGGCGCAGTTTTCTTTCATTTCTTGAATCTATCCTACGGTTGGCAATGGGGTGGAGGCAGAAATAAGGAATTTTATTCTTATTTTTTATATTATTAAAGTGAGAATAAAGAGAGAAAATTGAAAAAAAAGTAAGAACCGATGGGTATAAAAATGTATCGGGAATAACTGTAAATTTTAAAATAGCGATACTAATAAGAGTTAAAACTAATATAATAAATAAAAAGTAATAATTGGATAAAATAATAGTGATACTAATATGAGTTAGAATTATGAAGTTTTTGTTTATTTTTGTCCTTTTGACCTTTTTTTTATTATAGTTTTTTGACTAAAATTTTTTAATTGTTAAATCGTCTCCATAAAATAAATCAAAGAATTAAAAAATATAAAAAGTTAACTAAAAACAAAAATAAACAATACAAACAGTGCGTCTGGTAATTTGACTTTAAGCTAAGCTTTTTGCTTAAAGTTAATTTAAGTCAAATAAACAAAAAAGTTCGTTTAGTAAACTGTGTAGGTGATTTTAAGCCAAAAGTTAATAAACTAATAAAATTGGCTTAAAGTGATTTTAAGTCAAAAAGATAAAAAGTTTGGTTTAAAATTGTTATAATTTTTTAAAACTTATTTTTAGATAATTTTATATTTAATATGGATATTATTTAATAGATTTTGAAGAGTTGATTTTAAAAATATAATTTTTATAAAAAATAGATGAATATAAAAAAAGTTATAATATTTTTAAAAAATATAAAAAAAAATTATGTAAATATTAAAATGGTCAAAAGACTAAATGCCTTTGGATCGACAAACTAAACTTTTTAAATTTTTTAAGGTTTAAGCAAAATGACAAAAATATCCAACTTAAAGCTGGTTGCCAAACAAAACCTTCCACTAGTTATCTTATTTTAGTTTACTTTTGTCTTTTGTTTTTTTATTAAATATTTAATTAAATTCTTTTAATTTTTTAACTCATCTAGATGAAAGAATTAGAAAAGTATAATAGTTTGATTAAGGTGGTGTTTGGCAAAACTACTGCTAGTAACTTATATATTATAGATTGTAGCAGAAGTAGCGAGCGCTTGTTAAAAATTGTAACTTGTAACTGAAATAAGAAAAAAAATTATAAATTATATTAAAAATTGTGACTATTTGAAAAAAATTATAACTTAAATAAAAATTAGTAATAGTAAAAAATTTAAAATTATCGACCGTAGCTTTGCTATGCACTCTGGAACCAATAAGTTTTTTTTGCCAAAAACAAAATAAGAAAATACATTATTATTCTAAACAAGTCAATACTTTTATAATTTAATCTAATTATACTTTTAAAGATAATTTGTATTTATGTATTTAAATATATAAATATATTTATTTTTTATAATTGAGAAAAAAGGAAAAAAAATCAAAATAATAAAATCTAAGATTTTGAGAGGACTGAAGAAATAGTTGAACAAAAACAAAAAATGCTAACTTCGCCGCAAAGTTAAAAGAAAAAAACAAAAAAAATCCCAAAATATGACCCTTTGAAAATGCTAACGTTGAAGAAGAACAGAGGAAGAGAAATCTTCTCTCCCTTTCTCTCTCTCTGGTTGATCGCGACGGCGATTTCAACTTCTCTCTTTTGAATTTGAAGTTCAACTCAGTGAGTCAGGGGAGATGGGTCAGGAATCGTTCATATACAGCTTCGTGGCTCGGGGGACAATGGTGTTGGCCGAGTACACCGAGTTCACCGGGAACTTCCCGGCGATCGCGACTCAGTGCCTCCAGAAACTTCCGTCGTCGAACAACAAGTTCACCTACAACTGTGACCACCACACCTTCAACTTCCTCGTCGAGGACGGTTACGGTAAATTTCCCAATTTTCCCGCCCGATCTCCTCGTTTTCGTTGCATTTTCTCGGTAAACAAACACGGTTTAAAATTGAATTACTATAGGCAGTGGTTGGATCTGAAATTTGTTTGGATGAAGTTCGTGTCTTGAGGTAGTTTATGAGCTAAAAGCCTAATATATTATGTGTTATGTGCTATTCCGTCTTAATTATATTTGATTCTGTTTGGTTGTCAAGAAAATTAGTCAAAAAAAGAAAAAAGGAAAAGAAAAGTCGGGTTTTGGATCTTATGCTTTTCATTGTTTTGGTTTTGGGAGAAGTGAATAGCTGATTGCTCAGCTCGACCAAGTCAATTAGTTGTATTTTAATCAGTCTCAACTCCATAGGTGGTTTTGCAATTTATGTTGTTGCTCTTGTTCTTTGGAAATGCATACAAGGGTTTGATGGTTATAGGGATAAGTTATGCATGCTTAGACCTATGATTTAGAATTGTTGAGAACCCCTGTTTGGAAGTTTAACACCAATTATCTTCTGGGGCTGCAAGAATTTAATGGGAATGCTGCTTGGATTTGGTTCATAGACATACTTAGAAAGCGATTAATTCCGACGTCTATTAATAAAGCATGCTTGGGGGATTATTAACTTTGATGGAAAGAAGCACCACTTTCCATATTTCTTATTTTGATAAGGCTTTGTAAAAGAGATTGACCTTGGGGGAGAGAGCTGGCTGAAAGGTATGCACTGAAAGGGGTGGGGAGGAAGAAGCCTTATCAAATAGAGATTTTTTCTTTTGACCATCTTTCGATTGATTGTTAGGTTTTAGTAGACATCATTACATAAGTATCAATTCATACCCAAGTACTTGTCAAAAAAAAAAAAAAATTCAATTCAGCCTAAGCTCACAAGACCTAGGCTCTAAATTTTGATTGGAGATGGCATTGATATTTCCTTGTATATTTGTTAATTAACTCCGGAGCAAGAGATGTATGAGGCATTGGAATTTGGTTTATTAGAATGGAAACATGTTGTATTTTATGTCCTTGCTGGCTAAAATGGTTCTTCAATTCGACTTTGTCATTCTGATTAATTGTTTGCTTATTGTATAGCAAATTATAGAAATTTGCACAAACAAGTATTTTTATCTGGTGCAAATGTGGTTGGACAATACTACTGTATTAGCATGCCATATTCCCCCTCAAATATATCCCAAATGGACTTGACTGTAATATATCAGGAGAAGTTTGTTGAGTTGAGTTGAGTTCTGCATTGAGTACATTGGGTGGACATGGAAGTGGTTACACTTATAATTGTTAAGTTAGTTAATTAGTATGAAGCTTGATAAGTACTGCATATCGAGCCACGCATTCGCGAATCCAACTATAAGGAAACTTTGGCGAAAATTGTTAAGGGTACTTTGGAGTATATTTTGATTTTTACTTTGGTGCAAATGTGGTTGGACAAGACTACTGTATTAGCCTGCCATATTCCAACCCCCAAATATATAGAAGATTCTAAATGCACATGCATAATTGCTGAGTATACTCACTTATATATATATATGTATATATACACAAGTATTTATACATCACGTACCATTACTTTAATCCATAAGGTGGATGCACTTAGCACTTTTTATGGTGTATTTAGAATCTCCTCAAATATATCTCAAATAGACTTGACTCTAATATCGTAGGTAAAGTTTGTTGAGCTGAGTTAAGTTTTACATTGCGTGGGCATGAAAGTCATTACACTTGCAATTGTTAAGTAGTGTGGAGCCTGATAAGTATTGTAAACCGCGTCACGCGTTCGTGTGGTACTTAGCGAAAATTGTTAAGGTTATTTTGGTATTTTTCCTAGATTTATAAGCCTATATATATATATATATACACTAATTTGTAACTCTAATTATATATATTGTTGCATAGGGCAATTCTGATGTAATTCTCATTATTGTTGACCTAAATGATGCTTGTTGGAATTTGCAGCATATTGTGTGGTTGCCAAAGATTCCGTTGGGAAGCAGATTTCTATTGCATTTTTGGAACGCATGAAAGCCGACTTTAAGAAACGATATGGGGGTGGTAAAGCAGATACAGCTGTTGCCAAAAGTCTCAATAAGGAGTTTGGGTATGTTTTATTATGTTTCCAAGGATAATATGTGGGCGATATGTTTATAAGCCTTTGACCAGTAATATTATATTGTAAGGAAATGAATTAAGATAATATCTTTTAAATCTACAGTCCAATCATGAAAGAGCACATGCAATACATAATTGACCATGCTGAAGAGATAGAAAAACTGTTAAAAGTGAAGGCCCAAGTCTCAGAAGTTAAAAGCATTATGTTGGAAAATATTGACAAGGTATGACTAACACTTGTGAAAAGAATACAATCACGCTGATTGTTTAGTAATGTTTCTTTTGGTGCTTTTGTAAATTAGGCCATTTTTGTTTTGTAGGATTATGAGGATAGGATTGGACTAAAAAACAAGTATGACCTACACTTTTAGAGTTGTCTCCTTGGATTATTTTTCCTACGTCTGACTCACTGAATTGGACTATTAATCTCTCATATGGGGATTAGGAATCTGAAATCCATGGGATTAATATCTCTCCCCCTCCCTAGGATTATTTATCCCTCCGTCCTTATTCGACGACCAAAAGTGATTCTCTAACTCTTATGTTATATTTTATCCCACTTTAATCAAACATAAATATAATAATACCACAGTATGTATCATTTCATTTACTATCCCATGATAATAAAAAATATATGAGGCCTATGTATTATTTAACTAACATGGCGATGGTGTCTTATTTCTTCTCACATTTGCATTTTTGTTATTTTTAAGATAAAAGCTGTTATAGCATTGATCTTGACAGACCCATTTTATACATCTACATCTTTACAAGGAATATTCTCTATTTCTCCCTTTCCTTTTGAGTTGCTAAATACACCTAGAAATCTACAACTCGAAAACTTTGTTATAAATTACCCGTGTCTTATTGGGCTCGGGACTAAAATAACGGGAGGTCCCACCATGTACTGTACTGAGGTATCATTTTACATTTTTTCTTGAATTTGT
>JAULJZ010000019.1:10656401-10675622 GCA_032270985.1 Heliamphora pulchella | reverse complement strand
GGGGAGATGGGTAGTTTTTTTTAAATTTAATTAATTAATTAAAAAAATTAGTTTAATTGGAAAGGTAAAATAATAAAATATCATTTTCCGTTAATGACGTTAGCTTGGCAAGTCTGACAAGGGAGGTCAGTGTCATTTCAGAAACTTCAAGACAAATTCCTGAAATAAGCTTAAACCTCAGGGGATGTAAGTGTAATTTACTCTATAAATAAATATTATGAAAATATAAAGTACTAAAATATATTTGAGTTAATTTTATTCTATAATTTTATTAATTCTATTAATTTTTTCTTATTTTCTCACTTTTATTTTATTTTTTGAGAATCTATATGTTTGAGAGGTTATATCTTAGTTGGGAGCGAAATTCTTGCTGACTCTTACTTTGGAGCACAGGACCGAAGTTCCAAAACAAATTTGTCACACTAACAGGAGGATCGTGCAAAGGACACGATGTCCACAAAGAAGAAAAGAAAAAGATGCAAACAAAATTATAGAAGACAAACAGCAGTCCAAACGCTAGAATCATAAATAAAGGAACCTCCCTTAAAGGAGGTTGCCAGCAAAATTCAAGAAGAAGCCAAGTAACAAATCTTTTTCCATGAATCATGAACATCAAACTTATCTTTAGAAGTTGTGCATTCATTTCCATCCAAATAACCCAAAGCATGGAAAAATCACGCTATCCAAAGGACTCGGACATTTGTTAGAACTTAAACCTCAATAATTAACAAGAAGCATATGGATGACGGACACATGAGGCCAGAGCTGCCCAACCAACCTCTGCAGCTCCACCAACTAAAGCACATGATACCTTAATTATACAGCCACTGGACAATGTAAAAGTAAATGCTCAAAACTTGCCATATTCCTCCTATACATAACACACCGTTTTGGAAGCAAGTAGCGATTATGTCTTTTTTCCTGAAGCTTATCATTGATATTAAGTTTTATATGGGACATAGTCCATGCAAAGATTTTTACTTTAAGAGGCACACATGCTTTCTAAATCAACTTATGTGGAGGAGAGAAAGGAACATTGGGATGATTAATAAACTTATCAAAAATGTTTACAAAAAAATAAACCTGGTGAAAGAACCAGAATCTCTTGTCAATAGAATCAGAATTCAAGAAGCCACACCAAGAACAGTTAATAAAGAAGTTAAACTATTAATCTCATGATCATTAAGACCCAATAAAAAACTGGAACTCCACAAATCGAAGCCAAGTGACAGGAAGCCATAAAAGCAATAGAATCATCATGAGAGAGAGAGAGAGAGAAAGTCAATACAAATGAGGGAAGAATTCATCGAAAAATCCTTCCCTAACTACATATCCACTCCAAACCAAATTCTCTTCCCATTCCCCCCCTATAAAATTGAATCAACTAAGAAACGCAATGAATACAATGAGAAATAGATTTCCCCAAAGATTGAGAATTCCTCTGAGTGGACCGCATGAGAATGCACTACATTGGCCTGAACCCCATACATAGTTTTAATGAAGAATGCTAAGAGACTCGTGCTTAGTGGGAAACACCTCCCAAGTAATAAAACGATCTTTATTTCCCTCGTCACAAACTTCCCATGAGCAATCCCACACCATCTTTCCACGGTGCTCTTGATTGCAGTTTTCATTCTTTTTTTCGTAAGGAATGGTTTTTCTCCTTAATTTTCTGGGGCTGAGGGAAATTTCTCCCTCTTCATTGCATCTCTTTCATCTTGCTATATCCTTCCTTCTCATTTTTTGGGCATGGAATGAAGAGAGGTGTGGGGAAGAGAATCCAATGCATTGGCCCATACAAATATTGGTAAAAGACTGTACTGGTATAAGAATGTTAGCCACTGTCTCTCTTAATCAAGGGTGCTCAAAGAAGTTTATGAAACTTAGCTTGTGTTTGGACTAGCTTTTTTTTCTTAGACTTTTTGACTTTTTGGCTTTTTTTGTAAAAAAGTAAATGTAAAAATATGTGAAAAAAGCCAACTGAGACCAAACAAGTAGGCTTTTTAAGAGGCTTTTAAGCAAAAAGCCTCTCAAAAAGGCTAAGCCAAACACAGGCTTAATATGCAAGAAATAAAATGCTTTACAAACTACAAAGGCTGATGTTTAAAATTTCATTTTTCATACCCTTTTTAGAGTTTCAATTACTATGGAGAAAAGAGTACAAAAAATAACTTTTTCTATCTGTTTTTCATTTTCTTTTTTGAATGGTTAAGGAAAGGGTGAATAAACAGCCCTAAAGTGGTAAATGTTGCGGATGTGTAGATTTACTTCCAACAGATTCCTTCTGTAAAAATCATGAAAAACATGACAATTAAGTCAACCACATCCTAAACGGTCAAGTTTACTGATGTTTTGCATTAAAGTACACAGAATGTGTCACAAAGAACATTACCACAACAGAATACTCGAAACAGTGCCAATAGATAATCCAGGGAAAAAAATGGGTTCATTCCCTGAATCAGAGGAACAATTTTAATGTAAATCACTATTAGGGAACAAATCCACATATAAAAAGTGGACACCAATCATGAACATCACATATTAATAAATAATCAATTGAAAAACATTATAAACGTCCGTAACAAACAAGTATGAAGTTCATGCTGCAGTGGTAACTCTAACCATACAGATGGGTTACCTTAGAGAACAACAAGGTCCAAGCTTTGGCCGACAACCGCTTCATGTTGCCAACCTTTGAAACTGGGACGTTTCCATGCAAGCACTGGATAGGGTGGTTGTCAATGATCCTGTATGAGATAACAAAAAATGGCCAAGAAAAGATGAAACTATAAGTTTTTTTTTTTTGTCTAGAGAGGATTCCCCCGGATCGAACCCCGGAAATGACCTATGAGAAGGTTGCATCGGTGCCCCTGCACCGGCTCAACAGATCGGTGAAACTATAAGTTATTTGTTCACAAAGGATGCCAATAATCTCATCAGTCATCACAATGACATGAATGTCCTCCCTATTTTTGTCCAAACTAAATGAATAATGAAAAATGGCTGAAAATTACAGAATTTATCAAAACAGCTAGAAGCATGAATGGCAATCATAGAATCAACAGAAACAGAAGATGCTGATTATTTATCAAGCAGAAGAAAGGAAACAAAATAAAACTTAACTCTGATATCAATCGTTTAACCAAAATTTTCAAAGATGGTACTGGTAGAAGAAAGGCATCACAATCACTTTTACTTACAAAGGATTAACATTATCTGCCCAATGGCGAAGCCAGTCAGTTGAAATCCAGAAATATAGCTCCCCGAGGGACTGTATGGGTGCTTCAGAAAGAATGGATCGAACTTCCTGTCGTCGCTCAGTGATGCGGTTCGACTCAAATCCCCTCTTTGCTTTGTATTGTTCGCAATCACTAATATATGAAGTATTCAGTTGTTTTATCTCTTCACAAAGATAGGGTGGCAGAGAAACACCATTTTGTGGATCCACACGACTTGCATTTTCCATATTGATCCCACCAGATTCTATTTGTGCTTTTTCACCACCATTATTTGAATGCCTTAGGATATACATCAACATGTAGGCATCGCTTGATGAAAAAGTCTGCACAGAATCAACAATATCTGAGTCTGAAGATTTTGACTGACTGGCACCAGCATGATTTCCCATGGCAACAGCATCCACTGGCTCAGAGCCAGATGGATGGATAACTGGCTCAGTTTGAACAGATTTAGCAGCACAATTTGAAACACCTTCACCAAATGGGTGTCCCCCTAAATTCGAGACATGTTCATCATCAAATTCCCACCACTGCCTTGTATTTTCATCCTTAATGTGCGCAATGTAATGGCCACTATTTACAGCAGAACCCTTGTGAATCAAGACAGCGGACAAGTCGTACATCAATTCTGATTGAGAATGCTCAGACAACCTGTGCCCCATATCCAGTTCTCCAGGAAAAGAGAATGTGGAAGTGATTTTCTTCTTGGTTGTAGTCTACACAAGAAAATCATGGAAATAATACAGTAACTAGACTTCAAAAACGAAACAAGCATTAGTGTAAAAATAAATAAATTATCAACTCCAGCAAACGACAAGCATTAGTCTGTAGAAATCTCATCCCACAGGCAAAAGAGGCTCAACAATATCAATGCCTCTCAAAGTCAGATCTCATTCCTACATTGCATAGGCAACAACCAGACTGGTGACCTAGATTTCACCCAGCATCAATCTAGCAACTTTTATAATTAATTTCGCAGTTATAGAAACTTTTTGGGTAAGATACTTTCGTCAAAACAAGTTTGTTAAAGAGTAATACAATAAAACTACTATTTTAATAAATCCTTTCCAAATAAAAGGGAAAACAAAGTGCTTGAAAGTCAAGCATAAAGTAGCCCACCCCCCCCCCCACCCCCCCACCCCATAAAAAAAAAAAAAAAACCACAAAAAAGACACCAACCAGAATTTATAGTAGCTGCCATGAAAAGAGTTGGACGTTCAAAGTTTAGAATTTTGGGTTAGGCAAAAGAAGATACGAGAGGAAGAAGAAGAGAATAGGCTTAAAGTTTCTTATTTGTCCCCGTTCAACTCCAAGTATTTATATTAAAGTAATAAAAATCTAAATTATAAGAAGACTCTCCAATAACTGCTCTCACACTCGCCTCAATCAGCAACATACAAATCAAATATGCCCAGCGTGAAAGATAATTGTTGATAAGAGGAACAATATAAAGGCTTTGTGAAAAATATCTCCCAACAGGTCTTCTGAGTGAACAAACTGAGTGGCAATTTGCTTTCTTAATAAAAAAAACATGAATAAAGTATCAATCAATCTCGATATGCTTATTTCACTCGTGAAAGACTAAACTATTAGCAATAAAAATAGTGGCGTGATCATCACAGAACATCTACATCAAAGAAGAAACACAAACACGAAAATCCATGAAAAGAGAGTGAATCAATAACGGTTCGAATGCAGTATGAGTCATAGCATGATACTTAATTTCACCACTATAATGGACAATAACCACATGTTTTTTATTATACCAAGTAACAAAGTTTTATCCAACAAATGTGTAATAGCCAAAGGTAAACCGCCGATAAAAGCAGCTGCCAGTCCAATCTGCATCACTAAAACCAACTGCAAACAAAGAGCGAGAAGGCCGATAGAGCAAACCTCGATCGAGTCCATTCTTCAAATAACACAGAATTCAAAAAATAGCGTCAAAGTGAGGTTGACGAAGAGCATGCATAAATTGACTAACCACACTAACTGCATAGGCAATGTTAAGTCAAGTAACTATAAGATAAATTAATTTGCTAACAAGGCGGCGATAACAACCAACATAAAAAACGAGATTTCCAGAATTAGCATCAAGCTTAACCATTGAATCAATGAAGCATCAATAGGTAGAGTATCAAGAATGCTAGTATCATATAAAAGATCAAGATATACTTCTGCTGAGAGAAAAAAATTGCCCTAAGAAAAGTGACTAATCTCAATGCCAAGAAAATAGCGAATAACACCAAGTCGTTAGTGTGAATGGTTTGACCTAAGTGCCACTTTAAGACAACAATATAAGCAGAATCATCACCAAAAATAATGACATCATCAGCGTAAACGACCAATTTAATGGTGTGAAGAAAGGCGTTCTTGACAAAGAACCCAAAGTAGGAATAACTAACTTCAGTTTGGCCAAAGATGGATGACCCAGCTGAAAATGCCACTTAAGAGGAGAAACAGAAGTACTTAAGGCAGAAGATGTGTAGGGAGACATACGATTAGTATTAAAAAAGTAGAGACATCTTTCTCATGCACTAAACCAATCATCTTCTTGGTCTACAAATCTTGAAAAACATAAGAATAAGGAGAAAAAATTATAAAGCAATTTAAAACTTTAGTCAAGTGACTAACAGAGAGAAAATTAAAGCAAAAATCTAGAACATAGAGACTAGAGGATAGATGAAGCAATGGATTGATGGGGACGAAGAACTCTTTTTGCACAAACGGGGCGAGAGGAACCACCAACTAAAATAATATTATCTTGAATACGAGTAAAATCAGAAGAAAAAAATTAGGGATTACGACATGTGAGAACTAGTTACGGAATCTATAATCCAAAAAGGAGGGAAAAAAGCAGCACAAGTTGTAATACCTGAATCAAATAAAGTAACAGTAGAAGTGGAAGAATAATAAACAGTACGCAATGCCTGAACGAGATCACTAAGTTGAGCGATAAGTGAACTATGAGAATTAGAACCAAAGGCTACCGAACCAAAAGGAGCGAAAGAAGCCTAAGATTAGAGCTAAGAAGTACCATCAGTAACCAGATGAACATAACTTGGCTTCTCATACTTTTGCTAACAAAAGAGTTCAGTAGAATTAATACCCTATTATAATCACTTCTGATCACCGCGGCCACTGGATTGACCACCACTACGAGCTCCACCATGAGCACTACGTCCAGCACGTCAACCCTGTAGGCCAATGCGACCACCAGTGGAAACTAAAGTTAAAGAGTCCAAAGTAGAAGCAGAGCGAGACACAATAGATGTATGTCCCAGTTAGTGCAAAAGTCGAGAATAGGTATTAGCTGCAATAGACAAAATCTCAATGACAAGAATCTGATCTTTGAACTCACGTGACTCAAGGTTCAAACCAGACAATAAGAAAGCAATCATAAAGTCCTCTCAGTGACGCTGTTGTTTTGCGAGATTAGTAGTAAATGGTCATAACTAAAACAACTGGACCCAAAGATTCTACTGTAATACTCAAATAAGGGCTTCGCACACGACTTCGTGGTGAAATTTTCTCATAAATCTCAAAGACACAAAAAACATTACTCCGATGTGAGAATGAGTTAGCAACTGAATCTTAGATCTTAGAGGTGTCACAAAATTCAACTGTCACTACAAATGTAAGCTCCATGCTATGCCACAACCAGACCATAACAATCGAAATTTCACACATCCAATCGAATATTTGGGATTTGTCTTAAGCAAAGGTGCATTAGTCACGTAATTTAATTTCCGCTTCTCACGAAAAAAGCATAAAAAAATCATCACATGTGGCCAAGCTAAGTAATTCAGCCCATTTAATTATGTTGGCATAGTAGATTTGGATATATCATCGTCCCGAATTAAATTCGTCCATAATTCAAATAAAAAACACCAATCAACAACCAAGAACAAGCATCAAAGCTAGAAACCAAGAACCCAAAGCCAAAGAATAACCAAAACAGCTATTCCAGAAGCACAACAACCCAAAACCAGCTGTCGAAGCAAGAAAAGTCACGATCGATGCCGTCAATGATGAAGAAACTAAGTTGTGACCACTAAAAAATACGAAAGCAAAGCCAATTTGATTCAAAAACCTATGTTCGGCACCTATACAAAAAACCCAATGATGCCAACCAGTTCACCAATGATCGACACACCAAGAAAAAAACTAATCAAAGATGCCGAAGATGCTGTGAAGCTGCCGAACTCCCAAAAAAACCAAGATTGGATGCTACAATTGATCAAGGCAAAAGGATTAACACCCTATAGACTAAGCTTCAGCCCATAGAGAAACAATTAGAAGCAACAAGAGCAGCCCGACCAAAATCGCAAATCAAGAAAAACAAAAGCCAATATTCCGAAAAAACATTGGAAAAACAAAAACTTATATCAGATGGTATGAAACAATTTTATAAAAATCATCATAATGATCAGGGGAGAGAGGAAGGTGGAAAGGACGGCTTTTCTCCAGCATTCGTACGAGCGCTAACATCAGCATGACGCTAGCATCGAGGTGCTTACATCAACACTTGTGAAACACTATGGATGATCTCCAAATTAATTTACGTCGAGATCAAAAGCTCTAATACCAAGTTGAAGTTCAAAATTTAGAATCTAGGGTTATAGAGAAGAAGATAAGAGAGAATGAAGAAAAGAAGAAAATACGCTTAGGGTTTTTTATCTGCCCCCTTTCACCTCTAAGTATTAATATTTAAGTAATAAAAGTCTATATTACAAAAAGACCCTCCACACATAGATAAGAGAAGAAAATAGCTACTATAACAATAAAAGTAAGGAGTTTAAGATAGAAACCAAAAAACAATTTTATCAATAACTAGCTAAAATGTAGACAGTAGGTGCATATGAGGCGCTCAAAAAAATAGTGGCAAAATGAACTTGGACACAACCAAATGAAGATGGCAAAGAGAATAATCCTTTATGTTTCCCTTTTATAGGCACAGTCGAACCATGGGACCTAGCTCCGGACGATCAAGTGGCTTAACCTCCTTGGCCTGACAATCCATAGGTTTCTTAATCCCACATTATGCCCACATCAAAACTCAACGGCCATATCATTGGCTCTAGAAAGGTAGGTTTAATACATTCTTCGAGAGTCACAAGTCAGTCGAAGTTCCTCTCTCTCTCTAAAAAGCCAATTAGTTTGAACTATCTCAGGGAGGAGAGGAGACAAGCATACCCAACAACTCAATTCTAGCCTCCAAGTCCCATATACTTGTGTGATCCCAAGCAATGGTTCTTACGCCTTAATCCCAACTTATGTTGCCAAAGTGATGCTAAAGAGCTCTTATGCATACCACACATGCGAAACTTGGGAGATCGCTCAGATGAGGCTGCCCACGCACGCCCAACCTATCATGTGAAGACTATGGAAAGGCCAATTCGCTGGAGGATGAGTGATCCAAGCTATAGCAGAGAGACAAATGTAGGATAGAGGCCCATTTTGCTAGAGAGTTGCTTCATTATACCAAGGGTATGCCAAATGGGCTTACTTTGGTGAGAAAGAGGAACTTCGGTCATTTCTCTTTATTTCTCTATCTTTAGTTATCCAAACAAGTGATTAGGGTGATAATATAATCATTTTTTTTCTTCCCAAATAATCTAATCCAAACAAGCTACAAGTTAGCTTTTTCTTGGTGAGGTTGCACCCCAAAAATCACATGTATTTATTTTGTAGAAAAACATGATGCGTCCACAAATTTGTTCATTTTCATGCACCGCGACGACTTTATGCGTTTTCATGCGAAAAGATAACACACTCCAAAAATCATTCAGTTTCGTGTATAATGTTGATTGAATGCATTTTCTTGCAAAAATGAGACATGCCTACATAATTGTACATTTTCATGCAAAAACTGGTTGCACCACCAAAATCCATGTTTTTGTGCAGCACGATAATTTGTTTAGCCTTTGGTCAATTGTCAGCCTTCTTATAAACATTCACCATTAGTAGCTTATCCTTTGTTGCGTTATAACCTATCACCATCAGAACATTGCAAGAAAATGCCAAGCATTCACCGTTAGTAGCTAAAAAAACTGCCTTAAAGCTCCAACCAAACGGGCCCTAAGCCCCTAGGGTGATAAGGTTGCAAGAAAATGCCTTTGCCTTTTTATAAACATTCACCATTAGTAGCTTCCTTTGCCATCACAAAATGCCAAAAAGGAAATAATGGAATAATAAAACCAGACCAGTGTCTATTATTTCTTTTGTCACAATCTTCACATAAATGAAAGGATTCGTTTCTCCCATGTTATTCTTTTTCACTCACTATGATGATTTTTTCCAATGGATACCTATATCTGGAGCTTTTAAAATTTATTAAAATGCTACCAAATGGGGCTGAAGTATTTTGTTTTTGAGTGTTATGAATTCAACCTAACAATATACATTTAGTATGCATACAAAAGTACAATATATTAAGGGAAAAAAATCTTAAATTCATCATGTATCATAAGCCAGTTATGAAGTTAATGTTCAACAACGTAATTTATGGGTAAGGTAAAGAATATAAGCTGATGCTTCTCTACTTGTTTCCAAGTAATGTTATCCGTAAATGAAGGCCTTAAGGATCTAGTTGGTGTGGTATCTAAGAATCTGAATGTCAATGCACCCATAGTACAGATAAAAGGGGGAAAAGCCAATATAGTTTTCCAAATGAAATACATTAAAATGAAAGATACTGATATTATGATATGCTGAACATGATAGGTTTACAAAATGAAAACAAAGATAAACATACCTTTGGAAGGAAAACACACCGCTTCAGCTGAAAATTAAGGACAGCAGGCAGTGACCGCAACTTGATGCTACGGGTAGCATCAACTCGAGTTGCACATGACTCGCAATAGTATCGGTTGTCTCCTTGAAGCTCTTCTACACTCAGGTAATCATCCAAACTCTCATCTAAACTTCTCAAACCTTTGACATTCAATTCCAGTTCATAGAAATCCTCCATTTTCAATGAAGCTTCAGAATCTTTTCCACATTTCAAGCACCTAAAGAATTTGAAACAGCAAAGAAAATAATAAGGCCATTTCACTTCATGTATAAACTAGAAGAGGTAAATGCAATGGCTTCATAAAGTGCAAAGATTTGTCGATAAAAGAAGTAAAACCTAACTCACAAATAGCTACCAAAATTATTAGTCAAGAAACACAAGCATGCATTTCTAGAAGATGTGGCGACACAAATAGAACAGTGTAACCAATGGATAAATAATGTGCTTTGTGGTTTGTATAATGGTAACCATGAAGACAAATAAAACCAAAAAATAATAATTACCACAAAATCAGACAAAAACTGAAAGAAAACGAAAAATAGAAAAAACCAGTCTCAACAAACAGAAAAACGCACGCAATGTGTATTTTTCATTTCTGTTATTATTTTACCACGTACATTATTCTGTAATAACCAATATTGCTGGTGTTTGTCAAACACTCCGGCACAGCTTCTTCTTTCACTAATGGGCCCAAAATAACTTTAAAAAGCTGAAAAAGAAAAACTAATTTTTCAAAAACTCCATTTTAGTGCTTTTTGGGTTCCGCTTTTCAATCATACACATTTACCCTAAGTTTGGCTGCAGCAAACACTCACATATTAGGCTCCTCATTTAGAAATAGAAACCTTGGACCATAGACCAATTCGTACCAGCAGATATATATATATATAGACAGACACACAGACACACAAAAGAACAAAAAGGTTATAGTATGTTATCCATAAGATGAGGGGGATAACAAAACAGAGGGATAGTAAATGATGCAACATAACAGTATTGATGAAAGTACAACACGTTTACGCGCCCCCCCCCCAAATGTCTTCAACTGAAACAAAGAAAATCCTCTTAACTCAAGACAAGTTGATAAGAACTATCATTTCTTTTGTGTGGCCAAAAAATTGTTTCCAGAATTCCACGGATACTGTAGTAGTGACAGTAACAAATAACACACTGAAACCTCCAAACACTACCAGAGCCTTGCTACCCTCCATAAGTGGTAGGCTATGCAAGGTGTAAAACAACAGTCCAGGAATTTAGAGGTAATTTTTGCATTTCTCCAACTAACTTTTTTTTTCTTTTTGGTTTTTTTTTTTTTTTTGAATAGCAAATACTCACACACCCATTACTCCCACACCTTGCACTTAGCAAGGCTTGAACTGCCAACCTCCCATTTGGGAGGCAAGCACCTATACCATTGGGCCAAAGGCCCCTTGGTATTTCTCCAACTATCTTTGGCTGTGCGAATCTGAAAGGCATGCAAGTTCGTAAACAAAATTATCACCCCCTTTAAAAGTGATTGCCTATGCCCAAAAAAATATATATCATAAAGCTTCTAGTAGAATGATGATAAACAAACCATCAATTCGTGATTCATTAAACCATCAATTCATGATTCATTAAACCATCAAGTCATGATGATAATGCTAGCAAACCATCAAGTCATGATTCATTTAATCAAAATTAGCACTTCGAACCATTCTGCAAAGAACTCAATGATCAAAAGGGAGACTGTATAGTGAAACATAGTCTAAGTCAGTCAAAACTTACGTAGTGACGTGCGACACACTTCCACGGAAAAGATCTTGTACAATTGTTCTTGCTTTGGGAACTTTTGAACAGCTCAAACATCTTTCAAGCAAAGAGAAAAGCAAGGTAAGGAACTCGTGGCTGTCCTGCTGAACACCGTTATCTAGCTCCAGGGTTTTAATAAAAGGTGCTGAATCAACAAAAGCCTTTTTACTAGCATGCAATTGTGCAAAGAGTCGAGCAAGTTGATCCAAAACTGGTTGTTCTTTCAGAACATCTGGTTCCACAGAGAAAACACCTTCCCTAAATGGCTTATTCATGTACAGGCATTGAAGTATGCTGTTGGCATAGCACGTTGCACCAAGATTCGTGAGACCCGCTGGTGAGTTAGTGGCAGCACGAAGATCCTTGGACGGGTCAGGACCAAGTGAAAGAACAATCTCTGACATCTTCTGCCACAAACCAGATTTTCGACTACCATTGGAAGGGGGAACCAATCCACAAAAGCAATTAGGATTGTCTTTTGTATTCACTCGGCAACCTTGACATATAGGCTTCCAAATCATGTACAGCTTATTTACATCATCTTCTATCACTTTTCCCGTTGAATGGATTTTCCTGCATAATTTGATCACACACCCATCAAACACAAAATAAAAATAAATGATCGGTATTTTTATATAACTAGGATAGCATTTGGATAACAATGCAAAGCTAACTTCTCGCTTTGAAGCATAATTTAAACAAATTTGCACTTTCAAAAAATTAAGTTACCAAAGATAGTGGTCTTAAACTACATTTCTTCTTGCATTCTTGAGAAAGAACTTTCGGTGTTCATACGCTTCTCATTGATTTTTTGGGCATTCAGATCAAATAGGAATGCAAGATTCATTGGTTTGGGTTGGTCTATGATTAGAGATTAAAAAGGAATGCAAGAATATATGAGGACAAACTAAAGATATAGAGGGCTTTGTAGGATAAGATTTGTTATTTAACATCATCTTGGGAATTGGTGATGTCTCCTATGGTACCTACACGAAATAGTTCTGCTACGAGGAATGAAAACAGGTATGTGGCGCGCCCAATGTTACATGGACCTGAGTACAAATGTCAAGTGCAGGTACGCGTCTAAGTGTGAAATTCATCTAATTCTCATATCAAAAATACTGGAACACAACAAAATATTCATATTTCTTATTATATTTCTTATATTTTTCAAGATAAATGATGATTATGAGATTCTATTGAACATTTCATGCATAATATCAAAATTTAAACATAATTCTACAATAAACTCAAATTATTAATAATGCTTTCTAAGTGAATACCCAAGTAGAAATGTCATACACTCATACTCTTATCCGAGTGTCAAGTGTCCGACACGGGTACTTTATACATTTAGGAAAGTTCATATAACATAGAGTGCGCCACATGCTTTAAATTGGGGATCCATATGAGTAGATTTCTATATATTACAATATTAAAATATACTTCTTTCAAGTATTATTTCTCAAATTATTTCTGTAGAGCACAGGTCTAGAAAGTGTTATAACCAATTTCTTTAACATTTTGCCTTGCTAACGCTCCAACTATTTTGGATTGTAGTTATTACATTTGATTTTTTACCTTCCAGAAGATGTTAACAAATAATAAGAAAAACTTAGGAAATTGCCTTGAATCGCTAAATTCACCATTTTGAAACAACAGTATACACATATTTTGGAAGGTGCATTATAATATGTAAATCGCTAAGATGGTGTTTTCCATATTTAGCATATTCTGGTAATACAAATCTTCTCCTAACTGGGGATACCTTTGTTTTGAATTAGTACATATGGGAGAGCAGCTTGCTATGAAGCACGGGTAAGTTTAACGGTATGAATGGGATTATACGAAAAAACCTAAAAAATATGATAGGATACGACCAGAGTATGGTTGTTAATTTCCTTTTTAATTATAATTAGTATCGTATTATATATAAATACACACACACACACAAAAAAACCAGCAATCAATATTAATATATAAGAAAATCGATGTTTGACAATCTATGTTAGTTTATAAGGTCTTATAAGATTTTAATTGCATTTTAAACTTTTCAATTATTTTATATAAAAAGAGGCATCGAAGTTATTTATTTTTGTGCCCTTGTAACTATTGAAAAAATTTATATAAACTTTGACATGCCCACCTGCATACCAATTGCATACCCAAGACATACCGTAGCCATACCTAAAATGTACCATGGTCGTACCCAAAATAAACATACTCAAAAATCAAAATTAAATTCAAAGGTGCCTATTAGGCTTTTGGCGTGCCAAGACAGATGTTGTCTTGGAGTCATACTCGTCTATGGCAGCATTTTTTAAATACGTGCTTCATAAGTGGTTTATTATATGTGACTTTTGTGCTTATTTATATTTTTGTTTTCTTTTGGTATATTTCTTGTCCCTATGGACTCTTTGAATCTTTTTCTTCTCATTAATAAGTTTTATGTTGCCAATCAAGGTAGAGAGAAAAAATCAAAAAAAAAACATCTACCATCAATATCTCAAAATGGGTTTTAACTAACAAATTTGAGGCTCTTCCTATGGCTAGATTGGGCAAAAACAATGGCAAATTCTGCACGTAGTTCTTTGGTTTTCTAGGCAATAATCAAAGTGAGTTCCCATTTCGAGAATAGACGTCCAAGGTAGCACTTATATTCTTAAACATGCCCTGCTTCATAACTTTAGGCTAGAAAAAAATGAAGAAAACCTTCGAATCCAAAACTAAAGCAATTAAAGAATGCTACATTGGATGTTACCTGAAAATTTCCGAGGTTTCCTGTGCATTGTCTTCGGGTCTATGCCTTTTATTTTTATTTCGGGTAGTTGGTCGATGACTCATCTTCTATACAAATGATTTTTCAGCTCTGAAAATCAACAAAGAAAAGAAAATGCATTGTATTACTAGCCATTTCTTACAAAACTCAATTTTACTAGCCATTTCTTACATAACTCAATTTCGATGCAAAAAAAAAATATGTAGTTGTCTTAAACTTTCTTGCATTATACCACAAAACAGAAAATGTTCCCAAAATCAATTTCTCTCTGCAAAACGTGAGAAAAAAATTCCCAAGATTAAATAAACAAAGTAAAAGCACGAATCTCAGAAAGCAAAATCAACTATGACTCATCTTCTATGCAATTCATTTTTCAGCTCTGAAAATCAACAAAGAAAAATAATACATTGTATTACCATCCATTTCTAACCTAACTCAATTTTGATGCAAACAAGAAATGTAGTGGTATTAAACTTTCTTGTCTTATACCACAAACAGAAAATGTTCCCAAAATCAATTTCTCTCTGCAAAACAGGAGAAAAAATATTCCAAGATTAAACAAACAAGATAAAAATACAATCTTTAGAACGGAAAATCAACTATGATCTAGTTTCCAAAAACCCTCGAAAATCATAAAAAGAAGTAAACACGCGACTTTTGGTTCAAGAAAGCATTAAATAAAAGTAATAAATAATTCTTCTACACTGAAAAAAAAAAATCTTCAAAACCTAAAATTGATACCTCTCAATTTCAAGAAAATGAGAGAGCAATTCTAGGTACAGAGTTGCTCGAACAGATGACGAGAGAAAGAATCTGGGGCAGCATTTAGATTATCGACACTGTGTAAATGAAATATGTACCAGATATATTGCATGCAATAGAGAGAGAGAGAGAGAGAGAGACCTGGGAAGCTGAATAGACCTCCCTTTTTCCAGCAAGAGCTTCCCGACTTGAGATCAGAGGAACTGAACTCTGTATTTTTCAGACCCCAGAGCCGATACGACGGGGGCAGCCGGTTCGTACTGTGGCTTAGACCAAGCTCGCTTTCTTTAGTGCTTGTTTGGCAAATCGGCTTAAAGCCGAATTTTTGGGCTTTTAATTTTTTAATTTTTTTGATTTACAACCCAACACGCAAAAAAGTCAAAAAGTCTCATTTTTTTAACCCTTAGCTTTTACCTTATTGGATTTTTCGCTTCTTAACTTTTTTGATAACAATTTTTAATTTTACTCTTTTGCTTTTCGGCTATTTGGCTTTAGTTTTTTAGTTTTTTGACTTTTTATTTTTTGACTTTTTATTTTTTGACTTTTTGACCTTTTTATTTGACAAAATCTTATTTAAGTTAAAGGGCAATCTTGAAATTTAACATCTGATTTATTTGTTTTTTTTGTGACTTAAAAGTCATTAATTTTTTAACCAAACGAACTTTTGACTTTTTAACTTAAAGTAAGTTAAAACCAGAAAGCTGACTTAAAGCGAAGTTGCTAAACGAACACTTAGATACTTTTTGGCCCTCTTTTAGATAATTGTTTACGTAATAAATTATTATTTCAAAAATTATTTTTATTTATTTTAAATATTTGTAATATTAAATTTATCCAAAAAAATATTTGAGAAGGTAAAGCTCAAATAATTTTTTTTAAAAATAAACTTACCTCATAAATTTAGATTTAAATTAAAAGTTGCAGTTAACTCAGCATCACAAAATTTTTAAAACTAAGTCGAATTTTTAAGAAGTAACTTAAGACAAAACATTCAAATTTAGTTTTATAAACGTATAATAAAAATTGTAATTAATTAATATATATAAATTATTTCCATGAACATAAAATATCTCATTCTTCTCATTTGCAACTAAATATGATGGTGTTTAATCCTGGAAAAGTCCTCCGTGATCAAATCCAGTCTTAAGATATCAAAAATAAAGGTTAGAAATGGCGTCAGAGTTTCTCTGGTGGGATCTGCTCCGATGGCCAAGTTAGTTATCCCGTGAAATAAGTAGCAAGAAAGAAAAAGCTAGAGAGAGAAAGAGAAAAAGTGCATTCTATTAGAATATACCTGAACTCCTTGTCGCTGGACCTTTATGCGGTATGTTTTGGACATGTGGTGTGGTCTCTGTATCAAAACGGTTTGGCAGTACTATGAGGATGGGTGTCCCACTTTCGACCATCATGCGTACTCAACACGCGTTAGGCTGATCAGGGTAAGACATCTGGTCTAGATCATGGAAGATCAACGTGATATCTTGAATGACCGGGCTCTACTGATTTACTGGCACTTAGTTCGCACTCCCAAGACTGATCATCTTGGGCTTCACACCTCCAAGACTGATCATCTTGGGCCCACTAACTATCTGATCAACACGCCCCTCTAGGGCTGATCATCCTAGGTTGCGTGAAATGACTAGGAAACCCTTTCCTATCCATCAGTGGTCCCCTATTCTTGATTAGTAAGTAATAAGATGTATGATGGTCAATAATACTTGTGCTCAACCATATCTGAACTGCTATATTCCTTGGGGAGTTATCATCGCATCCCTTACTGATCGAAAAAGGCATCAAAGTCGTCGCAAGGGTGCTGCTTTTAAGTTTGACAGCTGTGGGTCGTGCCTCTTTAGTTATCCTCATAATGGGTGGCAGCGCAGTTATCATTCCAGAGGTGACATCATGTTTGCGCATCCTTACACATGGCAAACATCGCATGGGTCCATACTTCTAGCCCAAATGTTTCCTTTTCAACCGTTAATCCTACTAACCTCATCAAATCTCATTCGTAAAATATTAAGGGTGCCCATATTGGTTTTCAAACTCAACTCTGCGTCTTTTCATCAATCACTCAATCACTCAAACATTCAGAGAGTTTCATTAGCGGCTCAAGCGATTCTCCAAGCATGCACCAGTGGGAGTGATATTTTTCTTTTTAATCCGGGTACACTTCTTCCTTCCCTCCCACTTACTTTTAGAAACTAAAGCTATTTTTCGTTATGGTAGTTGAACTAGGCGGTGTCGTTACTTTAACCATCGATTTTTGGGTAAATTAGGGTTTCAAATTTTTTGTTCCTTTCAATTTTTGATTTTCACTTCCCAAGCATCTAGGCTTTTCCTATTGCCAAGAAAAATCTATGTCCGGTGATAAGGAAAACATTGTGGTATCTAGTGACTCAAGTGAAGAAGTGGCATCTTCTTTCTTACAAATTCAAGAAAAATATCTCGAGAAATCGTCCTTAGTTAGACTTACGTCTTCTTCTTCCGCTTCCTCCCCTATTGTTGACTATATTTTTCAATTTCGACCCCTTATTTTCCTTGACATTCCTTATCCATCTCCCATTAGTATTGTGAATCATAAGCCTCCACTCCCTTTCTTTTCTTTAGTGGACGAGGACTCATTAATGGAGGCCCCCGACGACAGTTTGGTTACTCATTGACCTCGCCATGAGCCTCCCTTCCTTCACTTTATGGGGTGAGGAATTGTTTTCATTATAAGCTTCTGTGTCTGACCATGCACGTCAAGAAGCCTTACTCAATCGACCTTACATCGTGGTGGGTCAAATTTGCTTACCTTTCGCTGCTGATAACACCCCTTCCACCATCAATGTATTAGACATTAGTTGGTTCAGAGCTCAATATCAAATCCCTAACTCTATTTGTTTGAAAGTCCCAGCCCCTAAGGAATTTGTTATGGTTAGTATACTGAAAATTATGTTTTTAGAATTTAATTTTATTTTTAATAAAATTAATTTTTCATTTTATGAGAATCTTTATAAGTAATGTATGTGTATCATTTCTTTAATGTTATGCATAGATGTCCGATATTCTGTATAATATTTAATATAGTGTGTAAAGTACGACTTGTACACAGAAGATTAGATATTAGGTTCTTACAGAATATAAGTTTTATGTTCATAGTTTAGATAGAAATAGACATACCATTGGTACGATTGTGGCATAGAATTTTAGTAGGTCTGTCTTGATTACGAGGAACAGACAATAGCGTCATCTATTGTTCCGATTCTCTGTGCCAGTACATTTTGTATTTATTGAACGGGACATTTGGGATAATTAATTTTATACTAATTATATAAATTAATTTACACTCCAAGGTTATTATGAATAGTGCTTATCCTTTTAATCTTGAAATAATTATTGATTTACGTATATTAATATTCGTTGTTTTGATTCATTAGAGGGTGCGATCTTATATAGGTCTATATTCCTAGTGAGTTGAATGGTGATATTATTTATATGGTGAATATTAATTATTGATGGAATCCACGTCCTGAAAGATCGTGATTGACGATACCCCCTTAAAGAAGCTTATAAGTTTTGACGGAGTCAAACCCTGCAGGTAAATTTGATTATTCAGAAGTCAAATAAGTGAAGCGGAAGGGTTTAAAGAATATCAAGATACTGATTAAATTAAATTAAAATATCAAGCTATATGATCTTGAGATTATGGGTCCGAGTGCAATTATAATTCTTTAGTGGTGTGAACTGTAATTCAGTGTTTTATGAAAATTGCAGAAACCACTGTAAGTTTTCCATAATTACAGATACCGCTATGAGGTTTGCTTAATTGTGAAAACCAATAATACGTGTCTGTATTCCACTGGAAGTCTTAC
>JAULJZ010000019.1:10639269-10655747 GCA_032270985.1 Heliamphora pulchella | reverse complement strand
ATTTTTATACACTCCAATTTAACCTTCATAATGCCCTAAACAAACTTGACCTCAATGGATGACTAAGTCCTATTATTGGCTCTTTTAAGTTTGAACACTTCAATTGTGAGAGGTCACCGCCCAATTGGTCAATATAACAACATAGTCATTTAATTTGATTAAATTTTAATTAGAAATTATTTGTGTTTATAGAAATTCTAATTATAATTTAATTGTAAAATTAATTTTAAATTATTAGTAATTTTTTAATTATTAAAAATAATAACATAGTCAACTATTTTTTGTAGTCTAACCCCAAATTTATTACTAACAATTTTTACTAAGCTCATTCTAAATTTTAACTAAAAACAACTAAAAAGAGATTTGTAAACCAAAATAATATACAAAATTAATTATATTTTTATAATTGTTAAAGGTAAAAATGAGAAGAAGAGATGGGAGGAAGAGAGAGCGAGAGTAGTCGAGAGAGCGAGAGTGAATTTGAGAAAAGAAAAATAAAAAAAATTAAATTAAAAAGAAAAAGAAAAAGAAAAGTAGAAAATGCCAACTCTTAAATTGCCGCGTAGATGTCATTATCAACTTTCATCTCATTTATAATATATGTATTTGACAAAATTACTGTTAGTAATTTTTAATTTTTTATAACTAATTTTAGTTATAAGTTATAAATTTTTTCAAATACTTATAATTTTTATTATAAATTGTAATTACTTTTTTTTTCTATTTTAACTACAAGATACAATTTTTACGAAACACTCACAAATTTTGCTACAAACTACAATTTATAAGTTACTAATTTTAACAATATCAAACACCACAAATATAAATGTGTAAATTTAATTGTAGTATCGTCATAATCTAGAATTTGTCCTATTAATGTACGTCATAAAGCGTAAAAAGTCATGTTTAAATCGGAAAACGGAATTTGATCAAATATACCAGAGTAATAAGTAATACTATAAGCGCATATATATTTTTCTATATCATAGATTATGCATATTGTAAGGTTTTTTTGTTTATGTTTAATTGAAGTGAGATAAAAAAAAATTATCAAAGTTATTTTGGGTCTTTGCGTAAAGAAAAATAATTTGGAGCACTTATATTAATATCAAGAATTCAGTATAAACAATTCAAAATTTGTGTGCCCCACTAATTTAATTTAATTTGACAAAACAAACATGAGACAACTAATTTGGAGGCAACTAATTATGATGGAGCTTGGTATTGCTGAAATTAGTAACTTATAAATTATAAGTTGTAACAAAAATAAAAGTTGTGAGTATTTGGTAAAAATTATAATTTTTAACTAAAATAAAAAAAATAGTTATAACTTGTAGCATAAATTATAAATATTTGAAATAAATTATAATTTACAACTAAAATTATTAATAAAAAATTAAAAATTACTAACAATAGTTGTGCCAAACACCCCCTGTAACTTATAAATCTCACATGTTTTTAGTCTCCTTAACCCATCTCTTATATTCATATCCAAACTAACTCTAAATAAGGTCATATTTAATAATTCGAATGGAATTAAATAAGAAAGAAAAAGTAAGTAATAATGTAAATCCTACATAATTTTTTATATTAAAAAAATATGAATAGAGTTATGTGTAATCATGATATATTTGTAGATTATTTTTAAAGTTGTAAATTATTTAGAATATAGTACTAATAATTATAATAATTTCATAAATAGTTTGATATTTTCTAAAGTATTTATTTTAATTTCACAAAATAAATGTAAAATTATTAATTTAAAAAAAGAAAAAAAAATCTAAATTGGTGTGGCCCACATGTCCACAATCCCGTATAGCTAAGCAACAAGGATTTATTCAAGAGTTATGATGAGTGGTCCACCTTTTAACTGTGATAATTTTCTTGAATTAATTAAAATAACAAACTCAATTAAATGCCATCAAGAAAAAGTTGACAAACATAATTGGATTTCCAATATGTGAAGCAAATGATTTTTCAAAACTTACGAAAATTCAACTGAGGTTTGGACGTGTTTTTTTAATGGATTTTTTTATCATCTCCAAACGCAGTGAAAACACAGCCATGTATATATTAAAAAAAAAATTATAAAAAAATTTATGTAATTTGGCCCAATCTATTTTTAAGATAGATAATTTAATATCACCTTACAGATAACAAACATAAGACGAAAAACATATAAAAAATCTCGATATCCAAAACTCGAATATTGAAACAATTCATATTTTTTCGCTCAAAGGTCGCCTTTTTGTTTTTAATATTTTTCGCCTTTCACTATATCTCTATTTATTTTATTCACTCTCTACACAACTGTTAGAACACCCAAGGTTCTATTTATAGGCCAAACATAAAAAATTATTGAAGTCTTCGTATAATTGTTAAACCTTGAATATATATATATATATATATATACAAATGCTATTATACGAAGGCTATTAGTAAATTTATGATTCAATTCTAACTCAAATACATATAAATAAAATTAAGATTGTATAAATCCTACATATACCCAAAATTCTCAAGATTTTTGAGTCACTTTCTTGATTTTTGGAATTGGAAGAGTAAGAACACAATATTAGAAAGGTAAGAAGTATATACATCTCATTTTCTCCAAAGGAATTTGCAGGGAAAATGAAGGGGGAGTGAATAATTCAGATTTTCCTTTTTGTTTCTTGCATATTGTCAAATACAATATAGGGTAGGATTCTTTTACCTTGACCATGGGTTGGGAATTGGAAGCATCTAGAATCTAGCATGATCAAAGTGGACATAAAGAAAAACAAAATAATAATAATAATAATAATAATAATAATAATAATAAGCATGCGTTTAGAATAATTTTTTTAATACATTTTTTTTAGTTTTTATAAACTATTTTCAACTTTAATATAAACAAGCATAATTTTTATATTACAGTTATAAGTAATCAAAGGAAAGAGAGTCTTTGTGCAACGATAGAACTGTCGTTGTGTAATCTAAAAGTTAAAAGTTCGAAGCGTGAAAATAACATTTTGCTAATGTAAAGTAAAAGCTGCATACTATTCACCTTTTGTGGTCCGTCCATTTTTTTTAATTTTACATTTGTGAGAATTTCGTGAACCGAACTATCATTTTTTTAGCTATAAGTAATCAAATAATACAAAATTTTGGCCAAAAATTTTAAAAAAAATCAAATAATACGAAAAAGGTAGAATTCTTTTACCCTGACCATGGGTTGGGACTCGAAGCATCTAAAATCCAGCATGACCAAAGTGAACTCGAAACAAATAAATAAAAAGAAAAAAAAAGTGTTTGTAATAGTTTAAATGGACACACTTTTTTAGGTTTTTTTTGTCATGAAAAATTAAAAAAAAATAATTAAAAACTAAAAAATAGAAAACAAATTGAGTAAATAAAGCTATCCAAACATGAGCTTATGAACTTTTAAGTTTTTTGTTGATTTAGATTTGCATAACTGGGTTTGGTCTCTTTCATGGCAATGTTGGCTTGATAGTGAGAACTATCCTCCCCCTACTAACTGCGTTTGGGGCCGATTCATTGTCGCCATTACCGTTATTGCCATTAATTTTAACACTATTATGTTTATTATTTTCATTATTTTTAAAGTCGTAACTAAACATTAAAAAATATTTTTCTAATAAAAATATTTTCCGTCAAAATAAATAAAACCTTAGAACTATGTTATTTCACCAATGTCAAATGTCAATTGGCACAAACGTAGAAGGCAACGCAGATTAAAAGTCAAATTTGGAACAAATAATTTGTCTATTTGTATTAACTCGTTAATTCGTATTAATTTGTGCAGTTTATATAATTGAGTAAAAAAAATAACATAGACGAATAATTTTTTTATTTTTTTTATCTTATTTGGCAATAAATATCTAGTTGTATGTATATAAAACAAACACAATGAAAAAGTTGTTAAAGAAGACTAAAAAATAAAATGTTGAAATAAGAGCAAGATTTTTAAAAAAATAAAACCAAACAAAATAAAGAAAAGGTAAAAACAGATAATCCCATGGACAAGAAATAGAAATAAGAAAATGGCTCTTTGTTCGATATTTCGGATAAGATTGAATAGAATAAGAGGGATAAATAATACTATAAATTTCACGTGTTTTTTTTTTTTAATACCAAGGGAGTATAGTATGGATTATAGAATGGATTATACTTACAATGAAAAATTTGATTCATATTTAGTTATGATGGAATAAAGAGTATGATAAGATTTATGGAGTTATTACTGATCATTAGATAAAGAAGAAAGATAATATAAAATCTAGTACTGATAATACCAAAGGGGTCTGGTATTATTAATATCATGAATAAGGTATTAGTAACCCGGTATTCGCCGGATTATTAGCGTTTGTAGCGCAGGATTAAGTAGTCCGAAAAAACAAAAACTAAAAATGTAAAACTCATATGTTTTTTAGTCCAATTCCACCCTCTTAATCCGCCAATCTAAACATGCTCTAATAGTATCGGAAAGTAAAAAATTGATATTAAGATTTAATCCTAAAAATCCAGGTAAAAGAATTGAACAAAAACGTACAAAAATTAAATCAAAGATGTGTAAGAAAAAAACAAATAAAGATTAAAAAGAGTATAAAAAAACTAAAAAAACTAAAAAAACTAAAAATATTGCAAAAGTAAAGTTAATAGGCAAAAATTGTTTTTTCATAATTAATCTCTTACTCTTTCAAATTTTTCGAGACCAGAACCTTTTATCATAGCTCCCTTAAGTAAATATCTTTCTCTCCTCTTAGGATTAAATGACTAATTATCCGTCGTATATGAGATATGGAGTGACAATCCTAACTAATTAAAACAAAAGTTTAGTTTAGTTTAATTAAATTTATATAGAATACAAATTCCAATGCAATATAACGAAGACAAATTTAGTAAACAAACATAGGATAAAAATATACTTCAAACTATTAGTTCCACTCGAACCTCCAATTTTTTTAACTCCAAACATGACCTAAGTAGATTTTTAGGGACATCCAATAAAATTAGATGATACAAAAAAAAAAAAAAATTTGCTGCCAATGAACTTTTCTTTTAGCTTCATAGCATGCACTTTTCTAAATTTTCTAAACTTCACTAATTCTTCTCAGATGTATGAAATATAAATAAATCAACTTGTCTTAGCATGTGCAACCAACTTGACTTGTTTAACTTGCCAAATATTATAAAATTACTTTGATTTTTCAAACAAAAAGCATCTCCAATAAGGGTTGGAACACTCGGTACATTGATTATTTGGGTAGATACTGTATGCATTTATAATCATAAATTAAAAGGATAAAATTAAAATAATTAAAAGTTAACAATAAGATAATCACGTAACCGAGTCTAAATATCATAACGAAAACTAAAGTTGAAACAATTTAAAAGTCAAAATTGAGATAACTAACTGGGTGCACGTTATAAACAGTTATGGGCGCACATTGTAGAGTCTAAAATAATCATAATTAAAATCAAAATTAAAATAACCAAAAAAAAATGTGCACACAATAAAATTTCCCAAAGCCCAACCTAGATCTACCCAATTTAAATTTTGTGTGCTAAAGGAGATGGACTAATGGAAGAAAGTGATAGATGAAAATAATGATGATCTTGTGTGCTCTCCAAACGAAGAGATGTCGGGGTGTGTTAGCAGGAAAGATACGAACAATTCCTTGGTGGATGTAGTTGCCAATCATTGCAATACGAATCTTGGGAAGTTGGTAGAGTATCAAGTTGACTCCTCTTACAAAGGAGATGAGAAGTTTGTCACATCTACTAAAAATTTCTCTGAGCCTACAGTTCGTCGATCCACACGTTTGAAAATACCTCCAAAGACTCTTCCAGAGGAAAACTTTGTTGACTCTTAAATGACTCCGATTTCAAATGGCGAGAACAAGAAGAGGCTGTTAGAGAGAATTGAGAATATTAAACTTGCTCGAGAAAATTAGTCCCTTTAAACAAGCCTAAAAAATCGTGCATAAGTAAAAGGAAATAGATTGTTTTTTCTAACTCTCGGTCTATGAGAGTTTGTAAGATTGCTTTAGTTTTTATTTTTTGGTGGTTTGCTCTACCATCATTTTGTTAGCTCTTGAAGATGTGTATCGAGCTGCAGTTGGATCCAACTTAGAGAGCTCCATTTGGGGCCATCTAGGGCCCATTTGGATGATCCAGACCATTAATCTTGTAAGGCCCTTCAAGCATATCGTACATGCAAGAAAAACAATTAATTCAACAAAATAGTCACATGATGATATATCACATTCGTCTCTAAAAAAATAGACGATTTGTTTTCTCCAACATCGAACTATGAACATGCACATAGTGACAGCATCGTATGAAACAAAGCTAAGAAGTCCCCAAAAAGAAAGAAAGTAAAATAAAAATTAAAAAGAACAAGAACAAGTACAAGAAGAAATAAAGAAGCGAAAGAGCGGAAAATCTAAATGGATACACGCAAATGGAAAGAAAAAGAAAAAAAAAAGACTAACATTGGCTGTGTTCTTTATGACCAAGAACATAATGTTTTCCCTCCACTTCACCGACATTTTAGTCATGAATGTATATGAATGTTACAACTTATTTAGAAGAAAGCATGTGCACCATAACTGAGCTAACATATTGCAGAAAACTGATCAGAAGGATAAGCAACCAAGCGACGCACCTGAATAATCACGGACAAGCAAGGCGCTGCAGCTAATTTATCCATCCCCTTTCACCGAACAGATTAGCCAATTTCCTCGAAACTCTAGTTTCTGATATCGAAATCTCACAGCTGTGAGCGATTTTTTTTTTTTTTTATAACCCGGATGCCTTATGTCCTGCCCAGCCCAATTGGGCCCGAGTTGCCTCTCATCTGGATAGCCGAGATTTTTTGATAAATAAGCTTCCATGAAAGATACATCAGCACCTTTTCGCATAACAGGATTTGGTGGTTTGGTGGCCATATGATCAGCTGCCATTATCAGCTGGAACTATAAAGCATTACTGATCCTTTCTTTGATCATGAGTTTTGAGTCCTCCGAAGCTACGGTGACAATTTGGTGCAGTCATTCTTCTAATAACCAACCACTGCAACCACTCATAGTCACATTTAGAAGAGAAAATATTCCAACAATCATTTAGGGTCCGGAAGCTCGAGCCGGATTTCCCTCTGATAGAACCTGAAATTCGACTAATATGTCACTTTTGCCATTACACACACTATTTCCAACTTCTCCCATCTTGGAAGCCCCGGTACCAGTACCGAGACCCTCAGTAGCCGCCATTCCACCATGAGCACGCCGAGGTCTAGACAAGTTATCCCTAGAACTGGGTTCTCTATTCTTGCGCCTCCGACTCGTGGTTAAAAACCCACCTGCAAGAGCTTCCAATGCTCTTACCGTTAGCGGCCGGTTTCTTGTGCTCTGCCTTCGGGAATTACCGTTCGGCTGCTGCTCGGAACCAGTCACATCTGCAGAGGGTTTTGGTGCAGTAGAATTTTCTGGCTGTTTACTTGTTTGGTTATGTTGCCCATTTCTCAAGTCCGTCATGGAGACTTCAACAGTTTCAAAATCTGGCAGAAGTTGGGGCAAGTTCAGGTCGATCAATGTCCGAGGTTGAGGTTTCTCGCAAGGACCATCAGCAATGAAGTTGAAATCACAAAAAATACCTTCACTGCTCTCAATAGCACTGCTTTTTGATGAACTGGTGGATGAGAACTTTTTCTGGGATGAAGCCAGCCCATAGATATTGTTCTCAATCGAAACAGTAGTTTCTGAGCAGCAACAATGCTTCTCTTCTTCCAAACTGGGGCTCACTGAGAAACTGAGCGAGCCATGGCTTCTCTCAGGCCGAGTACAAGATAATAATCTCCGACGCCGTTTTGTTACTCGGGCTAAACAGTTATCGTCATGTATCGGCCTCTGTCTGGACTTCAGAGACTTTCTTGGCTGCTTGTCGTCACGGAAACTATTGAAGTCCTTGAAGTTTCCAATGGATGCATTTCCACTATATGAATTGCTAGATGAAATCCCTTGGTTTGATGGACAAATTTCAAGATCTTTCTCATTAGAAAGCATACTGATAGCAGATACCATCTTTTTAGAATTTGAATTCGTAGTTTCCTTTTGATCAAATAGCAGGGCATCAATAGAGTCTGAATCTTCGGATGACACCTCAGAACTATCCTCGTCATTTTCTTTGGAATGACTTCTAAGGGAGGTTGTCTTAGAAACTTCAATTGGCAAGGTTCTCAATTCTCTCACCTTGCATGATTTTCCATCTGCCAGGCTTGTATCTACAACAGTAAACTTCATGAGATCTGTACGGCGATTTGGAGTTCGGGCCTGAAGATAACAGTGACGTTGTTGATCAGACAAATCATCCTGTTCCGATATTGTTTCAGGAGTCCACACAAACTCTTCCTTGTTTCTGTTGCTGTCATCTCTTTCATTGTCAAGCTCGAGAAGACCCGGGTCCAAAGCAACTTTACTTAAAACGTCACTCACAGAATCAAAATAGTGGTTTCCCTTCACTAGTCTCCTTCTTGAGAACTTTTTAACACCAGGCATCAGAAAGACCAAAGAATGCTTGGAACCAGCAGCATAATAACCCTGATCCCTAGGCTGCTCTGAGTGCCAACCTCTTGCTAGCAAACGGGGCCAAACGGCTTCCCAAAATAGATCACTTGATCGAGCCTTGCTTAACCTAAAATCACCTGTCAGAAACTTGATGATTTCCTCGCGTGTAAGAGAGGAGCATGCTTTTCCAGTTGGTATCTCTGGGCGAACAGGAATGACGTGATTGGATTTTGAAGTCTCAATGGCGATGCCTGTCAGGTCTTGCTTCCCTTTACCAATTCCCACTGCCTCTACAAGACTGTTCAACCCAACAATTGCTTTTAAAGTTGAGACATATTCCTCTAATGACATTTTCCCCTCCCCAAATGTCTTTGAAACCTGCCAATTTGTAACCTATAGGTAAGCATGATGTCAATGATTGCAACAACCTAAACCTATACAAGCAAAGGGAAGTACTTAAGGGTGGCAAAGTACAAGATCTTTCCAAAATAAAAAATTGCAAAAACTGGTTATGAGATCACAAAGTTTCTGCTATGATAACGAAAGTAATGTAAGAGGTACAAAACTTTTCAAAAGGAGTTTGCACAACAGACAAAAAAGCTTCGGCAGGAAATTCATTTTGGTCGAATCCATTCTTGAGGCATGCCTGCATCAAACTTATTGAACCATTTAAAATGCTGTGATGATCAGTTTACAATATAAGCAACTCTGGCAGCAAGGGAACTCTGTTATGACTAAATCAAATCAAATGAGAAGATAACAAACAAGCAATCACGCAAGAACACAGGATTTACGTGGTTCAGCTTAAAGCTATGCCTGCGGCCCGCGGGTAAGATCAACAAATGATGCACTATATAAAAGAGGATGGTACAATGAGCCAGCTATATCCATAACTCTCGCATAAAATCCTAGATCTCAAAATACCCAATATATAGAAAAACCTCACTATTTGCCCATTCAAGGGTCACACGGGCTGCGAACGGGTTATAAGAGAAAGCAAGTTCAATACAAGACACCAACCCAGAACAAACTCCTTTCTCAAAAACTTGGTATCATGTATGTTCCTCTTTCTTTAGCAACCACAACCAAGTGTAACTCTCGATGGTCCAGATAAAACTCAGCATAATGCTATTCTTGCAATGCCTCGTAAAAGTTGACGGTTACTTTATCATGTCTATAAGCATCAACATGCTCCAACTGGGGATTGCTATTTTGAAATGCAACTATTAGTGGCTTCCTTCTCATTTAGAATTATGACATATTTATCTATCTTCATGCAATTTTTTCCTCAAGTAATATCAGGCCCATTTGTTTCCACTTACTTGCAGTCCATTTGTTTCCACTTATTTGCAGTTCGTTTAGCTTAAACTTCGAATTCATATGCATAAGCAGTTATACTTTAAGGTGTTTGGTTCCACTTTTCAGGTTTTTGGCATATTTGTTTTCCAGCTTTAAAAGCTCAAAAGGCTAACTTTTTAGAACACGAGTTTTAGATACTTTTCTATGTTAGCTTTAATTACAAAAGCTCAAAATCAACTCGTTTAAGTGGAAACAAACTTCATGAAACTAATTAACTACTGGATGTTGAGCAATGGAAGATTCCAGAGACTTGCATTCAATTCTTAATAGTAGCTAAAACAAAAGAGAAAAATAAGAAAGTTGTAGCAGAGCAAGACAAAAACCATATTGCACCTCTTTGATTCTCCCTGAGTTCCTGTCTCAACTTTTTTTTGAGTTCCAAATCTTCTAACTAAAGAGGAAACTTTTCTTTAATTTTATCAAGCCACAATCAATATATTCAATCATAGGAGTAATCTAATATGAAATACTTATAAATGTAGACCAATTTTTCAATTCTTTTCCTGAACTTCTCAGTATGTGCAAATAACTTAGAGAGATGAACCACAGCAATAAAGCTTGCCTAAGGATTGTAACTGTTGTATTTTAATTTCCAACATTTCATTTTGCATTCGAGTGGCTGAAACAGTTTGGAGGCCCAGTTCAACTTCCAGTTTCTGAATTAATTTCATAACCCACCCACCCACCCCCAAAAAAAAAAAAAACACACGCATGTTCTTACAGAGTGAACACATCAAACAACGTCATCTTTCTATAGAGAAAAATGGTGAGGATTGCTCCAAACAACAGACAAATGAGTAACTAACAGCTTTCAATCTATCGTGGTCGAATCAATCATCCGTACCAAAAAGTTAACTGGGTAACAGCAATGGTTTAGACGTAGAACACGAGTTAAGGATTTTTGAGAAAAATTCCACAAGGAAAATTAAGGGCATGGTAAGGATTCAAGGGATGTGCTGCACCTAAGGTTGTATCCACTAATCTAACATCAAGCAGAATAAAATGGGAGGTGAATGTTGTATTTGACGGTTAAGAAAAATAAAAAAACATTATGCAGAATATTTTGAGCAACAATCAGGTGCTCTTTTAATATAAACTTATTTAAAATATACCAAGTGGCATTTGGCCCAATGGTATAGGTGTTCGCCTCCAAATGGGAGGTTGGGAGTTCAAGCCTTGCTAGGAGCAAAGTGTGGGTGTAATGGGTGTGTGAGTTTAACCGTTTAAAAAAAAAAAAAACTTATTTAAAATATTATGAAATTTAGTAGAAAAACTAAAGAATTACTGCAGAAGTACCTTTTTGAAACTCAATTCTATTAGACAGGCCACATGGAAAATCATCCAACCAAAGAAAAACACTAGGAATGTTAACAACAGGAGAAATGGGGAAAATATAATTTCATGCAAGCACTCAAGAAGAAAAAGATTCACACAGGTATCCAAATCCAGGCCAACGAGAAAATGACAAACAATAAAAGCAATGACATGGTGATATATAAACTCCTCCGTGGTACAGAATAATCAATGAGTGCGGAACAAAGGAACCTTTGGATATTTGATATTGTATCTCAGCCAGAAAAGAGATGGACACTCCTTCCATCCTCACCTCTATCAAAACCTGAACTTACTATTTTTATGAAACTCCTAATGTTCAACTAGAGAATATGAATTAGTTTAGATACTGAAACAACTCAATAACATGCATTAATGAAAGAAAAAAATCAGGGGTGGAGCCAGAATTTTATTCAGTGGGGGCAAAGTTTAACTTTCGAGAAATTTCAGAAAGTCAAGTTTGTCCTAATTTAGACGTTAATATGAATATACTACGATATTAGGCCATTATACAAACTTAAGAACATTAAATATAGATTGCAAATATTGAAGTGAAAAAAACCAATTTGCATATACTCACTTCTAAAAGTCGTGAAACCAAATGCAAATTCACAAGATTCAACCAATCGACTATCGTCACCAGTTGGGGGGGGGGGGACTATAATCTAACAAGAAAAAATAAGGCAAGGAGAATAAAATAAAAAACATCCCTAAAATTTTGCAAAATTAACATTTTATCCAATCACATCAACAACCCAAATAGTGTTGAAATCTGAGGAAAAAAGTAAAAATAAAAAGTGGAGAGAAAAAATTTAAAATAAATATAAAACTTATACGTAAAATAGTATTTTGTCACGTCATAATGGGACAATTTTGAAACTTCTCGTACAATTTTAGGCCAAAGTGTAGTTTTTGCCCCTACATGGCTCTGCTCATGACTAAAGTACTCTTTACATAACAGAACAATGTCACTGGAAGCAACCTTCAGAGTCGTATTCCAGTCAGACAACTATTCTAGTGGTTGGTTTGCAACACAAAGCTTAAGAAGAATTGCAAGTGCATTGACTATTGGGACAAGTTGTCATCAAATACTAAGTGATTAGTATGAAGCTTATATACTTTAAAAATCCCTTTTAATCCCAAAAGGACAATACTTCACTTTTTCATCTACAATTCAACATAAGAAACCGCACCATAATAACCATTAGGCATGCAAATGTAAGTGAAAAACCTTATTGCCAAACAAAAATAAGAGATATAATCATCTTTTTAGTATTTGGAAAAGCTTAGATCAACATGTAACGCTTTCTGAATTAAGTATACATGTATGCCTGCCTGTGTAAATGTTTGGAAGTGAGTTGCTCTATGATAATTCCATCCTTATCCAGTAACTGCGAGAAAATGGGGAGCATTGACAATATGTTTTAAGTATTTTAGGAAATACCTCTAAAAAAGTATTTTGGCATTCTTCTGACACATGTAGAGACAATCGAGACAACAATTCCTGTTGCCTTAATCCAGTGAAAATCCTTTGCCCATATACACACCTTCTGCTTCTCATCTTCCGGCAGTCCGACCATCTACGGTATCGATGAGATTTATAAAACTTTCCATAGTAAAATGACAGTATATCCCCCATCGTCTTACTGTCAATAAATCTCTTCACCTGTACAAGATTTTTTCCAAAGATATATAAACCAAGGATGAAACTAGCCTCTGCAATATCACTCCATGAATCACCAATGGAGCCAGGAACTAAACAGTATCCTTCACCTCTCAACTTCTGATGCATTTTTCTTTTCGCTTCTTCTTCCGAAGCTAAGTTAATCGAATCTCCTGATCTAATACCATCTTCCTGCGCAATATCTGTAGGCTCGACTTTAAGTTCTGAATCTTCAACTTTTACACAAATCTTGGTTGCTTTGCCACTGTCAGATTCTAATAGCCCATTTTTACTAGATGTGCCAGTTGAATCACCGAGAACTTCCTGCCCTTCATGGTTCATGTACTCAACTTCGTTATTGATCCACATGACTGGAATAGATAATCCCATTAGAAAATCACAGGGAAGACCAGGAACAAATGCTACCTCCAATGGGTTCTTTTTGTACGAAAGATACTTGGATTCTGTCATTAGCAGTGGAATTTCGACCTGGTACTGGTCTCCAACTCTAGGAAGCACCTCTGGATCACCAAAGATGTTGTATTCATCAGGGGAATCTGGAGAAAGTAACTGCTCCACCGATGCGTCTCCAATGCAATCTCCATTGTGAGTCAGTTGAACTGAATCCAACTGCTAAACAAATCAAACACAATAAACCATTAGAGTCATGAATCTAAAGCATAACTTATGACTTGGTACGGATCAAATTATTGAAGACGCAATGGAAGTCAAACTAGAACTTAAATAACTTTGGTAAGGAAGTCAGTGAATGGACATGGAAGTGATGCAAAATGTCAGAATACGAAACATCCAGATTTCAGGTTTCAACAGATAAACAATCAAGGATTGATTGAGGCGGATGTTCTTTTGACTGCCATCCGAGTTGGTGAACATATTTGGCAAAACTTCTTGAGCCAGTTTTTAGTTTTCTGCTACTGATTTTAACAATAAGCTACAATTTTTTCCAAACACTCACAACTTTTGCTACAAGTTATAATAATTTTTTATTTTATTTCAGCTACAAACTAACATATTTACCAAACGCTCACAACTTCTGCTACAAGTTACAATCTATAAGTTATTAATTTCAGCAATGCCAAACACCCACTTCATTGCTTTAAACCCACCGAAATAGGATAAAAAAGAAGACCTTCAACTAACCAAAAAACAAAATTGAGAAAACCACATGGGACATACCACAACTTGACCGAACTTCTGTCTTTTCTCTTCTATATTCTGCTGTCACAATGCCTTGAGCAGGCCATACATTTAGTTACCCTCACCCCCACCCCCAAATAATTTTATCTTTGAAGTTCATTGTTCTTTGAAATTCATTGTTCTCCGTGTAATCTTACCCAAAAATATTGTTCTTCATGTGTAATCTTGACAAAATAAAATCTAAGATTAATCTATAACTGAAGCACAAGTATAGACAACGTTTAACAATCCTTTCAAAGGGTGTATTAGGTGTAGCTAAAACTATAAACTTATAGAATATAGATGAAAATACGTGTCTATAATTTAAAACAAATATTATAAACGCTTGTTAAAGTCGTGAACTTATAACTTAAAGTAGTAGAACTTGTGTCTATTAATATAAAATCAAAAGTTACAAACAAAAATATATAAGACACGTGTCTGAATTTTTATTATTTTTTGTTGAGATATAAACTAAAAGCTGAAAAATAAGCTCAAATATGTTGCTTGGAACGCAGATCATTCTGATACGAGGAACAAGAATGGGGACGTGGTACGCTACATTCCCTAAAATGTGGTATGGTAGGAGTAGTCTTCTATAAATCCCAATATTAGATACTCCTTTCAAATTATAAGCATCCAATTAAATAGAGTATTATTCTTCAAACTATTTATGTAAAACACATTTCTAAGAAGCCTTATACCCAAAACAAACAAGATTTTTGTCAAAACTTTACTTTTTCTAGAATTTAATTTATTACGTTTGATTTTTTTCTCACACAAATAATATTAAGGAAATTATATAAAAAAAAGATTTGGGAGAATCGCTTTGAAACTCTAAATTCTCCGTTTTGAAATAACATTGTACCATGTTTCGGAAGGTTCGATCCAAAGCGTAAATCACTAGGGGATTAACGTTTTCCGGTCACACATGCTCAAACAAACACCCTCAAAGTGATCAGTTCTGGAAACACAAAGCCTACTAAAATTATACACCAAGGTTAACTACATTAAGTACACTATTCTCAAAAGTAGATAATGCTATTTAATAACAATTTCAAAACATGTCTGGCAGGAGCATTCTCAGATTAAAAAATATTTTGATAATCTAAGAGGAACAAAAAATAAGAAAAAAAATAAAGATATAACAAAATCATTGGGGAAAAAATAAAGATTGATGAAGCATCCACAACAAAATCAATGAAACGCTTAAAATAAAAACCCACAAAAACGATAAACAAATATTTACATAACAATGAAAAAAAAAGGAAGAAAAAAAGGCCTGAAAAAACAAATTCAAGTAGAGGAAATGATCCAAACTATCAAAAAATAATGGAACCCCAGATCCTTTTTGAACGTAGAACCAGCCACGCCTCAGCAAAACTGAAACTTCAAGTTGAAAATTATAAGAACTCACATTTTATCTCAAATACCAAAAGCGTTCAGTATGAAACTCAACCCACAACGGGAAAAAAAAAAGAAAGAAAAATAAGTAAAAGTAAATTAAATAATAAAAAAATCTACGATTTACGAAAGAAGATAACAAGAAGAAGCAACCAACCACAGTAAGAAATTCCATTGTGATCCCAAGAAATTAAGGTGATTAAGAACAATACCACCAAATCGTATCACCAGCAGAACCAAACCGTATAAACAAATTATACATACAGAAACATAAATGCCCACATATATATATACATACACAATACATATGTATATATATGTATAACAGAATATATAAAAAATTACTAACCTCCATGGAAGCACCAGAGAGCGTTAAAAGCAACGTGAAGAAGCGAGCCTGAGGAAATGGGTCTTCATGGTTATGTGTCGATTAACAAGCTAAAGCCGCAAAACAAACAAAACGTGGACATAAAACGAAAAAAAAATTAAAAAAAAAAACTAAGTATATATATACACAGAGATAGCGTATATATATACATATATAGATACGTATACGTATAGTGAAGAAAGGTTATAGATACAGATAAGAGAGAGCTCAGAGCTGAAGTTCCATGGCTTACCGAGGTGGAATTCGCGGAGAGGAAAAATGAAAGACTCTCTCTCTCTCTCTCTCTCTCTCTCTTTCAGACGCTAGTCGACGCTGAGGAGAGTTGTAGAGAGAGAAAAATATGACAAATACTAATATAGGTGTATAATTTTAGAGAAAGAATTCAGTAATTCTAATACCCCAAATTTATATCCCAAAAACAAATTTAAAAGTATTTAATTTCCTTTTCTCTCTCTCCTCTCTCTTCTTTTCTATCTCCTCTCTCTTACTCACTAGCCACTCTCTCTCCCTCTCTCTCTCTCTCTCTCTCTCTCCTCTCTTCTTCTCTCCCCTCGCCACGGCATTACAC
>JAULJZ010000019.1:10625099-10639169 GCA_032270985.1 Heliamphora pulchella | reverse complement strand
TTCTAGGACCCTCGTTCTCTCTCGCGCACTCTGTTCTCTCACCCTCTATGTTTTTCTCGAAGCTTCTCAGCATCGGCTGAGAGGCATGTTCCTTTCATATCAGTTTTTTTTTTGCTAGAATTCTCTGGAACTCTCTTAAACTGAATTTAATTTATCTATTTTATCATCTTTTATACCATCAACTTTCTAATTTATCCTCAATTTGATTTTATTTTATTCTAATTTATATTATTAAATTTTCAGAGTCCACAAAAATATAAATCTCAAAGTGTCCCCAAAATTTTTTTATTATGTTAAAATAATTAATTAATCAATTAAATAAAAAGAAACGTACCAGGTCACTACACTTTCTGTTACGGTAGAATTCCACTACAAAGTCCTCGGAGCTTTTTGTTTGGAATTAAAAACTACTTCTGTGTTGGTGCTGCAGCGCTGGAATCCGCTACTGTGGATTTGCGCTTATCACCGAAACAGTATATGGAAACTGTTTGGGAATTTGTGCTGCACTGATTCGCTACAGCACTGTTGTGCGCTACAGCCTGCTTGGAACTGGCACTGATTGCTTGTTCAATGGAAATCACTGCTCCACTGTTTGTAAAAAAATTGTTTTGAGCTTAAAATTTTGGCGCACTATTTCTGTGTTTTGGAAATCGCTTTCGAGCTTTGCAAACTGTTGTGCGCTAAACATTTTTGGAAGCCAGCACCTATTTTGTTCAAAAAATAGCTTTTCCTTGGACGTTACTAGATTACGCCAGTTTTTTCAAAAAATAGCATCAAAGTCGCTGCAGTGATTGGGCGTTGCTGAGTTGGCGCCGTTGGCTTTTGGAAACTGCTGGATGTTTTGGAAATCAGGCACTACTGTGTTTGGGAAACAACACTACTGTTCAACTGCTGCGTTGGCCGCCGGCTGTTTCCTTGTTTCTTTTTCCTTTTTTTTATCCAAAAAAAAAATACTGGAAAAAATTGCTTTGAAGCAATAAAGAAAAAAAAACTCAATCTGCGGCTAAAACTATCGGAATCACCGCCGGTTGTCGCTACCTTCGTTCTTCCATACTTATTTTCATTTTGTTTTTATTTTATTTTGATTACATAAAAAATAAAAAAAAAAATTAGAAGCCAAAAAACAATAATTTTTTATATTGATCCTATACCTCCGTAGAGTTTACAATCAATCTACCATGATCAACCATCGTGGTTAAAAAAGATAATTAAATTAATCATCATCCACGCATTCAATCAAATATGAAAATAAAAGATAATCATAAAATCGGGATTTAGAACGTCTGCAAAACAAAGTTAGCAACAGTTCTAAAACTACCCGGCCCCGATAACCTAAAAGAAAAAATAAAACGGCTCTAATACCAATTGTTGGAGGTAAAACTGTCAAGATCATTATTTTTGCAAATGATTAACAGTAAAAAATTAACTGGATGGGCAAACGCCGAAACGGGCTCCAGATAAATTTTTTGACGACGAACGATCAAAATAAAACTCGTGCAACCAAAGTTAATTTAGAAGAATATATTTTGTCGATCGATTCTTCAACTACGATTTGATTCCGAGTTGAAGCTACTGTCATATATTCTACTGTATTCCCTTATGCGATCCTCGAACTTAATGTGGGCTACGAACTATTGAGAACTTGTACTGGCAGAACCCTGATATCTTTTAGCTTGGAAGACAAAATATGATATATGATATGAAACTGGTTCAGCCTACCCCTATATATATAGGGTTACAGTAGGGACCTGGGGAGTTATTATGAGTAAGACTTTCAGTGGAACACAGACACCTACCAGCGGGTTCTGCAATTATGGAAAGAGCAGCGGTTTCTGCAATTTTCATAAAACACTGAATTACAGTTCACACCACTAAAGAACTATAATTGCACTCGGACTGTGAGACCTGGACCCGTCTCTTTTTTAGACTTATGTATATATGTTGTGTTTTGCATATATATTTCCAAGATGTGTGATTTACTCGTTTTAATGTATGTTTAAGTTTATCTGAGCATGAGGGGTCGGTTCCCGGGGTTGTAGGAAGTTACCGTGCGAATTTCAAAAATTAAAAAAAAAGATATTTTGAAAACTTAACTTCTAAGTTTCCCCCAGTTTTCTCTCTGCCTTCTCTCTAACTTCTCGGGGGCCCGGGGCTTGGTTTTTTATAAACCAACTTCTGATCCTTAGTATCGGCATCGTGGTCTACGCATCCATCGAGTCAAAATTTCATTCCGGCGAAGCTCGATTTTGCACTTAGATCGAGACGTCTAGTTTTGAACTCACCGAGGTAGAATCCTAGACTGTATAACTGTTTGAGGGTATTACATGTAATCCTACGTATTTCTACCGTTTAAAAATGCATGAAAATTGATTTATGTTTCAAATCCAGTTTTGGGTTAAAATTGTTTTTCGGCGTTCGGTTGGATGAAATCGAAAGAGGGATATTCCTTTTGTGATTTTATGATATCCTTGAGCTCGGGTATGCTCCTAGGTATCAAAACGGGTATTTTTTAGGCTTAATCTGAGATTTGAAAACCAAAACTGTTGCTCAAAAATGTGATCTGGGCTGGTTTAGTCGACTGAACCCATGAGTTCAGTCGACTGGATCATCATGTTGGAGGTTCAGTCGACTGGACCTGGGAGGTCAGTCGACTAAAATGGTTTCTGTTTTGGTTCGCTTTTCCAGTGTGTTTTTCAGTCGACTGGAGTGTGAGTCCAGTCGACTGAACCTGGTCTATTTTGGAAAATGATGTGTTTTGGTTCAAGCTTTCCTTGTGCGATGTCTATCCGAGGTTTTTATGAGATTCTATGGTTTCAAAAAGGATGTTTGAAAATGAGTTTTGGAAAAGCATGTTTGTGGAAGGTTTAGAGCTAGCCTTTGGGGCTGAGTCTCGACTTCTAAAACGTTTTGGTGAAAATCATGTTTTGACATGTTTTATTTGATCTCTATGGTTCATGGATTGGATCCCTTTTGTATATATGTGATGTGTATCTGTTTTGCGGGTTGGTTTTGAAATGTTCTCCTTTGATGTACCGTGACAGTGAGTATTATTGAGTTGGGCTTCCATTGCTCCTCAGTGTAAGTCTGGAAACGTGCGCAGAGTAGGTCCCTACGTGCCTTCGGGTTAATCCTCGTAAATGAGGTTGGTGGGTACTTAGTGCCCTCGAGCTGTGGTCCCGTAAACTAAGTGGTTGTGTGGGTGCTTAGTGCCTTCAGGTGGGACCCCGTAAACTAAGTCGATTTCCTCTGTTAATGGCGTTATTGCTGTAACTCCATATAGAACTTGTCATTACTAAACCTACGCGTCGAGGGTAATGGACGAGAGTCTATAGTACCTTTGTCGATGTGGCAGAGTCGGTACATAGGACTACATTTACATCTTTCTCCTCAGCTGAGTATCCTGAGTTGAGCTTACTGTTTATTTACAGCTTTTTCTTAACTATGGCATGATATCTGTTAGGATGATATGCATAGTTTGAAGGATAGAAAACGTGGATTTTTATGGGATAAAACCTTTTGAGATTCGTGATAGTCTGACGAAAAACTTGTGATTTTTGAAGGAAAACCCTTTTGGCTCCTGTGGTTGAGCCTGTGTGTGTATGATTGCATAGCCTGCTACACAGTTTTATTGTATATTTTTCTATTGGGCTTCGGCTCACGGTGTGGGATTTTTGCTGTAAAACCTTTTCAGGTGAGCATGAGGAGTTGACCTAGTTGCAGAGGTGATGGAAGACTTGCTGTAGTTTTCTTTTTTGAGACATGTACTTGCAAATGTGACGCCTATTGAGGCTGGTGTTTACGCCTTTAGGCGATATGTTTCTTCATGTATGAAATGCATGTTTTCAATTTATGAGAGTTGAACTGTGGGGAATTTTATCCAAATGTTGTACTTTTAAATATTCAACTGTGAATCCTATTTTCTTTAATGGGTGTTTTGGTGGGCTTTCACGTGACCCAGATATTTGGGGCGTGACACTGACCCATAATCTCAAGACTATCTTGGATTGAGCTCCTGTTATTAAATGCTTACCATTTCTCCCCACGTTAAGATTCTCAATACTCGCTAATTAAATTTAATTATTGACAATTTAATTTAATCGGCATCTTGATATTCCTTAAACCTTTTCGCTTAACTTATTTGACGGCCGGATAATTAAATCCACCAGCATAGTTTGGCCCAGTCAAAACATATAAGCATCCATAAGGGGGTATCGTCAATCCCGATATTTCAGGATGTAGATTCTGTCAATAATTAATATTTGCCATATAAATAATATCGATATTTAACTCCCGAAAATATAAACCCATATAAGATCGCATCCTCTAATGAATCAAAATAATGAATATTAAATATACGCAAATCAATAATTATTTTAAGATTAAGATGATAAACACTATTCGTAATAACCTTGGGGTGGTCAGTATAAAATTAATTACCCAAAATGTCCCGTTCAATACACACAAAGTGTACTAGCACAAATAGTCAGAACAATAGACGACGCTATTATCTGTTCCCCGTAGTCAAGACAGGCCTACTAAAACTCTGTACTACAGTTATACTGATGGTATGTCCATTCCATCTAAACTGTGAATATAAAACTTATATTCTGCAAAAACCTAAAATCTAATCTTCTGTATGTAAACCGTACTCTACACACTAGATTAATACTATATATAGAATATTGGATATCCATGCATAACAAAGAAATGATATGCATCCATTGCTCATAAAGATTATCATAAAATAAAAAATTAATTTTATTAAAATAAGATTAAATACTAAAAATATGATATATAGTATACCAACCTTAGCATGCATTGCATTCATCTGCATCACGCACATACACAATTGTTCTTATATATGCATACCCTGTTGAAAATGATAAATTGTCTATCTCTTTGCCCTTAAATTTGTATTAGGTATTATACAATATGTATTATAGGATATTTTGTTTTGAGTTTGTTAAACGGTTTAGAAAATTTTCTTTTGGGCTCCGACTCATGGCATTCGTGCCACAGGTGAAGGAGAAGAACATTTTGAAGAAGGCATGTTCGTAGAAGAAGAAGATTTCGAAGAATGGGGTGAAGGGCAGGAGCCAACTGACTCCAATAACACCATTTGAAGACGTTGACTTTCTTTCTTTTTATTCTTTGTTTAAGTCTCTATGAATATTTTGTAATTTTTGTTAAACTTTCTGGATGACTGTAATCGTTAAATATTTTTGAACAAGTTCTGAACATTAATGATGTAGTATTTATCGTATGTAATTATGAATGCATGACTAGAATATCTCCCTTATTTATAGTTACGTATGTCCCAATGTGCCCTGTGAGACCCTGACCCTCATCTTTTAGGTTATTTATATATTTGATGTGTTTCTTTCGGTATATGAATAGCATCGATGCATGGTTTATGCTTTACAGTTGTAAAACAGCATGTATAAATGTGTTACACGCTTTTTGTGGTTTGGTAGAGGCTTGTTTGGACCTGGAAACCTATTTTTGGCTAGAAAACGTCGGAAAACACACTGTTCTGGGGTTCGGTCGACTGAAGAACTTGGTTCAGTCGATTGAACCAAAATTTTTGGGTTCGGTTGACCGAACTCAGGGGTTCGGTCGACTGGACAGAATGTTTTTGGCGTGTTTATAAAGGTTCCAGGGGCTGAGATATTTTGATATTCTCTTTCTTCCAGGCTAAGAAATCGCTTTTCTCTGCCTTCTCTCTAGCTTTGAGGGCCGGGGTTTGGTTTTGTGTTCGATCCTTTGTGGATCCTTGTTGTCGGGGCCGAGGGCCTCGCATCCATCCGGATAGATTCTCGTTCTGACACCGTTCAGTTTTGAGACGTCTAGTTCTTGACTCTCCGAGATAGGATTCTAGACCCTACTGCTGTATAAGGGTGTTTTGTGTAATTATACGTGTTTTCACCGGGTAAAAAATACAGCAAATGCTGTTTTCATGTTTAAACCTTGATTTTTGGGTAAAAGTTGGTTTTTACGCCTTTCTTGATTTATTTCATGATATGGGTATGTTGATATCCGTAGTTTTCAAAATGAGGTATTTTGGGAAAATAGTGAAAAACGTGCTTTTTGGAGGTTAGGAGCTAACCCGCGGGGTTGAGTCTCAACTCTTAGACATTTTGCTGAAAAATGGTTTTTGATCTCCATGGTTGATGGATTAGATCATTTTATACATGTGTTGTATAAATTCTTTGTGAGTTTTTGAATGTTATCCATAGATGTACCGTGACATAGTGTGTGTGGTTGTATGTGGGCCTGTAGTGCTCCTCGGTGAAAGTCCAGAAACGTGCGTAGTGTAGGTGCTCTATACCTTCGGGTTAATCCCCGTAAATTTAGTCGGTTGCCTTCGTGAATGGCGATGTGTGGGTGCTCTGGACCCTCGGGTTAATCCCCGTAAATTGAGTCGGTTGCCTCCGTTAATGGCGTTATTGTTGTAACTCCGTATAGAACTTATCATTACCAAGCCAGTCTGTGTGACTTGGGTCTATGGTAACGGGCAGGAATCTATAGTTGTTACCTTTGTCTGTGTTATAGAGTCGGTACATAGGATTTTATTTACATCTTTCTCCTTGGCGGTGTGACCCGAGTGGAGCATACCGTCTTGTTACTGCTTTTCCTTAACTGTGGCATGATATCTGTTATGATGATATGCGTAGTTTGAAGGATGAAAACTTGTGGCTTTAGGGAAGAAAACCTTTTTAGGCTCTTGTGCTGGAGCTTGTATGCTTGTAATTGCATAGTTTGCTTTACAGCTTTATTGCTTTTTCCTATTGGGCTTCGGCTCACGGTGTGGGATTTTGCTGTAAAACCTTTTTAGGTGAGCATGTAGAGTTGACCTAGTTGCAGAGGTGATGAAAGATGTGTTGTAGTTTTCCCTTTTGTTTGTATATGTACTTTTACATGTAACGCCTGTGATGGCCGATTTTGTACGTCTCTAGGCGATATGCTTATGCATGTATAAGATACATTTTTTCTGTTTATGAGAGTTGAACTGTGGAAATTTTTTTATCCAAATGATATATATTTTATAGTTACGCGCTTTCTAACTGCAAATCTTATTTTCTTAAACTGTCTTTTGGGTGGACTTTCGCGTGACCCTGATGTTGGGGTGTGACATGCCCGGAGGACGGGGCATCACAACAACGAATATTAAATATATGCAAATAATACTTATTTCGGGATTAAGAGTATAAGCACTTATAATAACCTTAGAGTGTGAATTAATTTATATAGTCAGTATAAAATTAATTACCCCAATATGGTTCTGTTCAATACACACAAAGTGTACTAGCACAGCGAGTCAGAATAATAGACGACACTATTATCTGTTTCTCGTAACCAAGACAGGCCTACTTAAACTATGTATTACAGTCATACCGATGGTTTATCCAATTCTATCTAAACTGTGAACAAAAACTTATATTCTGCAAGAACTTATAATCTGGTCTTCTGTGTGCAAGCCGTACTCTACATACCAGATTAAATACTATACAGAATAAAGGGCAACCATGTATATCATTAAAGAAATGATATTGCATTCATTGCTCATTAAGATTCTCATAAAATGAAAATTTTAATTTTATTAAAATAAAATTAAATACTAAAATTAAATAAATTTTACGATTTTTAGTATACAATCTTGACAGGTGTTTGGGCCACTAAACATGGAAATCTTACCTCCCTTGCCCCTACTCCACCATCATCTAGTCGGACCCCTCTTCCTCTCTCTGCTCGTGCAAATTCCCCGATACCCTTTGTTTCTGGTTTCCCTGCTTCTCCTTGTTCTAGGACTATGATTCCTGGCCCTTCCTCTCCTATTCCTCCTCCTCTTCCTTCTGTTGCATCATCATCTGCTCCTCCTGTTGGTCCCTCATCTCAAGAGTTTGCAGAGCTTGTCTCTCTTGTCAAGGGATTAACCTCTTATGTAGCACCCTTTCAAGCAAAAGTTGATGCTGACCTCTTTGACATCATTTGCAAAGTGTCCTCTATCTCCAATAACGTCAAACTTGTCAACAAAATCAACCCTACTCTGCGCCGAGAAATTGAGAATGCATGTGATGTTGGCCTATCCATGAGTAAGACCATGAATGATAGTGTTGCCTCCATTGTGAAGGTTAACATTGCTATTCTTCAGCAAGTCCAAAAAGAATACGACGAAGGTGTCATCATTGCAGTGCAACAGAATACCAGAAAGGTCGAAGACCATCTCAAATGGATTCAAGAGGCTTGGGCTAAACAATTTAAGCCTAAGGAGACCAAGGCTGAGAAAGAAGTTCAGTTGAAACGCGAAGAGAATTTGGTTTTGGCAGCCACATTTGCTGCCGTTAAAAAACAAGAGAAGACATCTGAGAAAGAATGAGTCTCCAAAGAAAGTGCATACGAACGAAGGAAAGTGGTCGAAGACAAGAAGCAAAAGAAGAAACAGTTCGACAACATTTGATTTTGATGATTCCAAAAGGAGAGAGAAAGAAGTGAAAAGAAGTTTAGAAATTTTTGATTGAAGGAGAAGATGTAACTCTTAAACATGCATTTCTATTTTTTTTACTATGGATGTGTTTGTGGATGACATACATTTCAGTCTTTTTATATTATGGACGTTTCAATTTTAGTTTTGCTGTGAATGGGAACAAATGTTGTTTATATGAAATCCTACCTTATGTGAAATGACATTTTTCAATTTCATAACAACTGCTATATCCACTGATATCTCATGTTAAGTGCTTTTCAAAGTTTACATGAATGCTTATATAGGTTATTGTGTATGTATGAAATGTGTTTGATGCTTGGGACTTGAAATTATTGCACATGTATATACTTGCTAAGTCTCTTGAACACTTAAACACTTTGAGTTGATGCACAAGTTTTAATAGATTCAGAATGCTTCTGAATTAAATTGTAAATTCTCTTAAACATGTGTATTACACAGTTGTTGAATGCCTAGCTGTTGTGATTGTATATCTTCTTTAAGGCATAGAGTTAAGGGAGAATCCTTGTTCAAATTCTTTTTAAATATTTTTTAGAAAATGTTATAATCATTAAAAAAAGGAGAGATTGTTAGCCTAAGGGTTTTGTAATTAGATTTTGATAATTTTAGTAAGTTATTTTCTTAATTAAATTGATTTAAAAAGGTTTATATTCATTTGTTTCCAAAAAGATAAGTGTTGACACTACATGACTAATAAGTCGACACCTTAAGCCATTTGTGCTAACTCTTTGCATCAAATGACTTGACCCTAAGTGTTCTGTCAAAGAACATTTTGAGTCGACACAAATTGATATTTGAGTCGACACCTAAATACAAAGTACACGTAAAACTCTCCAGTGTGTTGACACCATTAAGAATTTGAATCGACAACTTAACATGTTTGTCTAAGACGTTTTAGGTATTCGTTTGATTCGACACCAAACTAGTTTCGGTCGACACCTTTAGTATTGGACCGGAATCCAGGTAGTTAAGCAAAATGAGTTGGCACAAAAAGAATTTGAGTCGACACTTGCACAAGCCTTGCGAGATTCACTTTGGATCAACACCAACGACATTTGAGTCGACACCAAGTAATCCATCGGATTCCTGACTTCGGGAAAAATGAGTGGACACCAAAGCTAAATGGATCGACACTAGAGATTCAAGACAATTCCCTACTCCTACTCAAACGGGTCGACACCAAAGGTTTATGAGTTGACATAAAGGTATCCTGCGAAACAAGCTATTTGGGTCGACACCGAACGACTTCGAGTCGACCCCAAACAACTGACACTTTCTACAGTTTTCTGAGTCGATACTTGATCAAAATAAGTCAACTCTAAAACCACCAAGGCTGACTGTAATTTGATGAGTCGATACCAAAATGAAGATGAGTTGACACCGTAAATTCCAGTAGCTTGCTCTACAAAAAGGTTAACACCAAAGACGATATGAGTCGACACCAAAGGTCTCTCCTAGAAAACTGAAGTAATGATTGAGTCGACACCAAAAGCTCCATGAGTCGACACTATCGTGTGGGTGAGGAAGATGTAGAATTTGTGTCGACACCATTGAAAAAATGAGTCAACACAATTACTTGAGGAACCAAACCCTATATATTTTGAGTCGACACAAAATGATTTGAAGTCGACCATTGCGACATATTTCAAATCTCGTGCTGGTTCCAACGGTTGGATTTCAGAGTATTAATTGCCTCTATCAACCCACCAACGGTCATTTACTTCAAATGGCTATAAAGGAGTTAAGATTCAGAGCTTCAAAAAAACTAAAACATCTGGACACTATTCTATTGCTTGAATCAAAAGCTCAAATCGTCAAGAAATCATTTATTGCTCATTATATCCTCCAGCCAATTCTCACATTTTTGTATTCATTTATTTCTAATCATTTGTAAATAGAGTGAGTGAGTGAATCTTCGATTCCTATACATTTATTGTAATAGAGGGTGAGTCACCCTTGATCCCTTAAGAGAGTGTGTGATACTCTTTAAAGAAGAGCTCAAGAGAGATTAGAAAAAATAGGGATTATTTTGTAGGATCTTCTTGAGGCTGTAAAAGGCTTTGAATGCGCTCGTGAATCATTCTATCTTAGTGAAAATTTTCAACGGGAGTCTTGAGGAGTGGACATAGGCTTGAAAGAAGCCGAATCACTACAAATTTTGGTGTTCGGTTCAATTTCTCTCTCCCTAACCTCTTTAATTTCTTTATTAATTACTTTATTTCTTGATATACAAGCTATATTTGTTTAAGAAATGAAAAGGTTTTGAAAAAGGTTTTTAAAATAGTTATTATAGTTTTTAAAACCCAATTCACTCCTCTCTTGGGTTACCTAGGACTAATAGTATGGTCACATTGCACAGAATTGTCCAAACAAAAAAAAAAGAAAATGATTTCGCTATAACATGAGATGATGAAGTTAAGTCAACTGACGATGAAATTGAGTTCGAACCTGAGGATGAAGAGTGTAACTTTGTTGCTTTTACTACATCTACTGGATCTTGTAAATCTAGATGTTCTAACCTAGAATCACAGACGTCTCAAAGTGATTCTGGTAAAGAGGATCTAGATTCAAGTTCAGAGTAAGAAGATAGCAGTGAGAAAAATCTTCAGTGGGCTTATGATAAACTTTACAAAGAAAGTTATAAAATGACAAAAGCTATCATTAAGCTGTCATTGAAAGTTAAAACCTTGGAAAATGAGAACGATAGCCTTAAATCAGAATTAAGCGAGTCTCAGGCTCTTGTTTATCAACTAAAATTTCTTAAAACCAAAATGACCGAGATGCTGGTTAGTATGACAAACTAAGGAATGAACTTATTAAGTCTTGCGATTCCCTCAAATCAAAACTTTCTAAATTAGAACTCGAATTACAAAACTCAATAAAGTCAAAATCCCAGTTTGAGGCAAAAATCAAAAACTTGGATTCTTAACTGTGTGTTAGGGTTGGTATATTGAAATCATGTTTTTAGTATTTAATTTTATTTTAATAAAATTAATTTTTCATCTTATGACAATCTTTATAAACAATATATGTATATCATTTCTTTAATGCTATACATGGATGTCCTTTATTCTTTATAGTATTTAATATGGTGTGTAGACTACGGCTTGCACACAGAAGATCAGATTTTAGATTTTTACAAAATATAAGTTGTATGTTCACAGTTTAGATATGAAAATCGACATACTATCGGTACGACTGTAGTATAGAGTTTTAGTAGGCCTGTCTTGGTTACGGGGAACAGATAATAGCGTCGTCTATTGTTCCGACTCTCTGTCCAAGTACACTTTGTGTGTTGAACATGACACATTGGAGTAATTAATTTTATACTGACTATATAAATTAATTCACAGCCCAAGGTTATTATGAATAGTGCTTATGCTCTTAATCCTAAAATAATTATTGATTTGCGTATATTTAATATTCGTTGTTTTGATTCATTAGAGAGTGCGATCTTATATGGGTCTATATTCCCAGTGAGTTGGATAGTGATATTATTTATATGGCAAATGTTAATTACTGATGAAATTCACATCCCGAAAGATCGGGATTGACGATACCCCCTTAAGGAAGCTTATAAGTTTTGATCGAGTCAAACTCTGCAGATGGATTTGATTATTCAGCCATAAAATAAGTTAACGGAAGGGCTTAAGGAACTACAAGATGCCAAATAAATTAAATTGTCAGTAATTAAATTTAATTGGCAAATATCGAGAATCTTAACATTGGGAGAAATGATAAGAATTTAATAACAGGAGCTCAATGCAAGATGGCCTTGAGATTATGGGTCTGAGTGCAATTATAGTTCTTTAGTGATGTGAACTGTGATTCATTATTTTATGAAAATTGCAGAAATTGCTGTTAGTTTTTCTTAATTGCAAATACCGTTATGAGGTTTTCTTAATTGTGAAAATCGCTGATGAGTGTCTGTGTTCCACTGGAAGTGTTACTCATAATTACTCCTGTGAGACCTCGACCTCATTCATTTTGGAATGATTAAGTGTTTGAGATATCTCGTAACCTTTAGAAGATGTTAGGTACATCTTTGGCTTGTGTTCGGGTTCCATTGAGGCTTGTTTGAATTGGCTTAAGGTTAGAAAATCAGTTTTTACGCAGAAAAACACGCTGCCCTAAGGTTCGGTCGGTTGGAGGGGTTGGCCTAGTCAACTGAACCAAGTTTTTCTAGTTCGATCGACTGAACTAGGGTGTTCGGTCAACTGAACCAAGGTGGTGGATGTTTTTTGTGTTTCTAGTAGGCTGTTCAGTCGACTGGAGTGGGGGGTCCAGTCGACTGAACTGATGATTTTTGGTGTTTTCTATAAATAGCAGGCGTGGAGATATTTTGGGATATTTTGAAATTTCAGATCCGGTTTCTCTTTCTCCCATTTCTTTACCTTCTCTTTAGATTTTGAAGGCCCGAGGCTCGATTTTCAGTGATCGAACTGTGGATCCTCGATGTTGGTGTGGGGGCTTCGTATATATCCGATCAGATTTTCGTTTCGTCGAGATTCAGTTTTTGAGACGTCGGGTTTTGACCCAACGAGGAAGGATTCTAGACCTACTACTGTTATGAGGGTGATATATGTAATTGTATGCTTTTTCATCGGTAGAAAATGCATCAAATGTCATATTTTCTGTTTAAGCCTTGTTTTTCTGATAGAAAGCATATTGTTCGCTTTTCTTGGTTTATAGTGCTCTATGACATGTGGTAATGTGGTTTTCAAAGGGTTTTCTTGAAAAAGATGGAAAATGAGGGTTTTTGATGAAATCTCAACGTTTTATGTTTTGGAGGTTTGGAGCTCGCCTTCGGGTTTGAGTCTCAGTTTTTGAAACGTTTCGTTGAAAACGGGGAAATATATTTTGAAAATATTTTGTTGATCTCCATGTCTATGGATGGATCTATATATATGTATAATATATTATTTTGAGAAAATATTTTCGTAGTTGAGATACGGTACTATTTTTAGAAGATTATCTAGATGTACCGGGATGACGTGTATTTAGCACGAGTTACCCTCGGTGTAAGTCCGAAAATGTGCACAGAGTAGGTACTCAGGTACTTCGGCTTGGTCCCCGTAAATTGAGACGGATGGGTGCTTAGCTCCCTCGGGATCATAACCCGTAAATTGAGTGGTTACGTTCATGGAGCTCCGTATAGAACCTGTGTATTTAGGCGATCCCACGATATCTGGGGGTTAGATACTGGACAGGGGTTTATAGTTGCTACCTCTGTCGTGTGATTGAGTCGATACATAGGATCATATTCTTCTATTTCGTGATGGTACATTCCGCGAGGGAAACGATGTTTTGGTTACTATTTTACCTCTTCTCCTCGGCGGTGTGGCCTTAGTGGAGCATACTGCTTTATTACAGCTTACTGTTTTTTTCTTTCCTCGGTGTGTGATCCGAGTAGGAAAGTAATGTTTTGGTTACTATTTTCCTTCAACTGTAAAACGTGATTTTGCATTGTTTAAATGCTTGGTTGTGAAGGAAAAACTATTTTGGGAGTCTGATGGGAAAACTTGGAATTTTATGATGTAAAACCTTTTGGCTTGGGGTTGAGTTAG
>JAULJZ010000019.1:10606385-10624999 GCA_032270985.1 Heliamphora pulchella | reverse complement strand
TTAATTAATTTTAATTAAATGAAAAAACTTTAGATATTTTATTTTTTACAAAATATCACGTTTAAAGATAATTTTTTTTAAATCGGATATCTTTGAAAAATGTGGGAATTAATTCTAATTTTTGAATTAATAAAATAAAAAATATTTAATCGAAATAAATTATTATTTTTCAAAAAATATGAAATAAAAAATAAAATAAGTAAATAGTTTTAATCACTACCTTAGCTGAAAAATTGGAGAAAAAACTATGTATTTATTAAATTTTATTTATTACACATTTAAACACGAAAAGATAGTTTAATAAACCAGAATATTTGAAATCGTGTACACGAATAGATGTTTGATTCTTTCAGATTGTGTGACTTTTAAAATTAATAAATTTATTCTAATTAAACGGATTTTTATAACTCTAAAAAATATTCTTAAAAATCTAAGTGGGAGAGGAAATTTATTCACAGATAAATCTCGCGGTCTCCATCACCGTTTGTAGGTAATGCAATTAAACCCTACGTGTCGGCAGTGAGGCATTCCTCCCCAACGGACAGATTAATTGCAGTATTGTCAGTATAAACCTCCTTTAGAGATAATTCTGGATAATTATTAGTATAGATCACTTCTCCCTCTGAAGGATTTGTTGCGAAGCGATTAATTTGGGATTAGGTGATGGTTAACACTTAACTGTATATTATAGTATCCTCTCCATCTGAGTCACTGCTATTATATACTGGACCGAAACTATGTCAGCTATTTAATTTTACTTGACATGGTCAGTTGCTTAGATAGTAAAATTAAAAAGAATTAACTTGTCTGGTCTTATAAAAGGTAGTAGACGTCCTCCTATCGAGGCATGCTATTCTCAGGTTACCAGGCTGCTGGCGAATTAATTTTAAAATAGTAGAGGAAACCAAATTAAAATAAATTTAAAGTTTTTCTTATCATAATTAATAGTTTTTTTAATTATGTGATTCTCAGGATTAAAATGACTTTCAACCCACTCGCTTTAATACTCAAAGAAAATAAACTAACGGGATTAAATTTTGTTGACTGGAAGTGTAACTTGGATATACCTTTAACTACAAATGGTATTCCTTCAATACTAAGAAAGTGTTTATTTCTGAAAAAAAAAGGTTCTTCCTTTGGACCGAAAGGCATGAAGAAGAAAAAAGTTCAAAAATAGGGAGGCATGATTTCTAGGGTAGTTAGTGGGCCACGAACTGGTGTGAAAAAGTCGAAAGGCATATGTTTTCACTGCAACCAGACCCGGTACAGGAAAAAATTATGTCCAGTATTTCTTAGAAAGCTGAAGAAATAGGGTAATTTCTATTCACTGGTTGTGAAAATATGTTTAGCGGTGTTATCTATCGGTACCTGGTGTGTAGATACGGGAGCCACTAATCATGTCTGCAATTCATTGTAGGGGTTCCAGGAAATTCGACAACTTAGTGATGGAAAAATTTACCTGTATATGGGCAATAATACAAAGGTAACAGCAATTATAGTAGGAGATGTCACTCTCAATTTTGGTAGAGATCGAATTTTAATATTGAGAGATCGTCTTTATGTACCTACCATTAGAAGGAACTTAGTTTTTATTTCTAGATTGGCTAAAGACAAATATTTGATTTATTTTAATAACTCTGTAGTTATTAAGGATAATAAACGGATTATCTATTTTGGTACATTGGTGGATGATCTTTATATTATTACTCCAATCTCTCCTACACTACAACTGACTGAAACGAATAATACATCTATATTACTATATAAGAGAAAGTTTTCTTTTTTAATGAACCAAACGTTTCTTTGGCACTTACGCTTGGATTATATTAATTTAAAAAAAATAAACAGACTAGTAGCAGATGGACTTTTGAGTTTATTGAAAGTGGAGACACTTCTAGTTTGTGAATCTTGCTTAGAGGGTAAGATGACCAAAATGCCCTTTTTGGCCAAAGGGTATAGAGCTAAAGAACCGTTTGAGCTGGTTCATTATGATGTATGTGGTCTTATAACAATCCGGGCTAGAGGTGGCTTTGAGTACTTCATTAGTTTCATTGATGACTACTCAAGGTATGGATACATTTACCTGATACACAGTAAGTCTGATTGCCTTGAAAAATTCAAAGAATTCAAGGCGGAGGCAGAGAAACGTCTGGGTAAAAGTATCAAATCACTACGATCTGACCGTGGTAGGGAATAACTCTTTGGAGAGCTTAAAGACTACTTGTCATCATAGGAGATTACATCCCAGTTGACTGCACCTGGCACTCCGCAGTAGAATGGTGTAGCAGAAATAAGAAATATGACTCTTATGAAAATGATAAGATCTATGATGAGTTATTCAGGTTTACTCGATTCATTTTGGAGACTCGCTTTAGAGATAGCAGTTTACATTCTGAACGTGGTACATTCTAAGTCAGTACCTTTTACTCCCACAGAATTATGGACCGGACATAAGCCTAGTCTAAAATACATTCGAATTTAAGAGTGTCCAGCACATGTGCTGAAAGGAACGCGGGTAAGTTGGAACCGATGATAGAAGTCAGTTTCCTTATAGGGTATCCCAAGGGAACGAAGGGTGTTCTGTTTTATAATCCTAAGGATCATAAAGTCATTGTTAGCACCAATGCTCGATTCTTGAAATAGGATTATATTATGGATCACAAGACCAAAAGCAATATTATTCTGAAAAAATTGAGAGAAAATACCAGTAAAACAGAAGAATAAGTCACTGATATCTCATTACCTCGTCATAGTGGGAGGATTATCGGAACAGGTGCAAATCAAGAATAGTGCTGATGCACATGGTTCTGATTCTGTACAGCGTATTACTGCTAGTACACAAACACAGCTAGTACCTCGTCATAGTGGGAGGGCTGTTATCAACCTGACCGGCATATGTTATTGGAAGAGTCTTTTGACAAGATTCCAGGAGAATTAAATACCGAGCCTTGTAACTACAATAAAACACTTCAAGACAAAGATGCAGATCTTTGGTAAAGGATTATGAATTCAGAGATAGAATCTATGTATTCCAATCAGGTCTAGGAACTTGTAGAACTATCCGAAGAGATAAAATCCATTAGATGCAAGTGGATCTACAAGAAGAAGAGAGGAGCAAACGGAAAGGTTGAAACCTTCAAAGCTAGGCTTGTTGTTAAAGGGTTCACTCAGAAAGAATGGATCGATTATGAAAAAACCTTTTTGCTGATAGCCATGCTTAAGTCAATCCAGATTCTCTTATCCATTGCCGCTCATTTTGATTACGAAATCTAACAAATAGACATCAAGACAGCTTTCCTTAACAGAAGTCTTAACAAGTGTATCTATATGATACAACCAGATGGATTCATTACAAAGGACCAAGAGCACATGTTGTGTAAGTATAAGAGATCTATTTATGGAATTAAACAGGCATCAAGGTCTTAGAACACTCGATTTGATCAAGCTATAAAGTCTTATAGTTTTGATCAAAGTTCGGATGAGTCCTGTGTATACAAGAAGCGTAACGAAAGCATGGTGATCTTCCTAGTATTCTATGTAGATGATATCTTGCTCATCGAGAACGATGTGAGGGCATTATCTACGATTAAAGTATGGTTATCTGGGCAATTCGATATGAAAAAATTGGAAGAAGCCAGTCACATCCTTGGGATCAAGCTTGTGCAAGATCGAAAATAAAAGAAGTTGGGCTTATCACAAGCAAATTATATCAATGATAACCTAGCTCGTTTTAGCATGCAGGATTCCAAAAAAGGGTTTCTCCCTTTCAGGCATAGAATCACTTTATCCAAGGATCAGTGTCCCAAGACACCTGATGAGATAGAGAAGATGAAGGTGGTTCTCTATGATACAACCAGACGGATTCATTACAAAGGACCAAGAGTACATGTTGTGCAAGTATAAAAGATCTATTTATGGACTTAAGCAGGTATCGAGGTCTTAGAACACTCGGTTTGATCAAGCTATAAAGCCTTATAGTTTTGATCAAAGTCTGGATGAGTCTTGTGTATACAAGAAGCGTAATGGAAGCATGGTGATCTTCCTAGTATTTTATGTAGATGATATCTTGCTCATTTGAAACGATGTGGGGGCATTATCTACGGTTAAAGTGTGGTTATCTGGGCAATTCGATATGAAAAACTTGGAAGAAGCCAATCACATCCTTGGGATCAAGCTTGTGCAAGATCGAAAATAAAATATGTTGGGCTTATCACAAGCAAATTATATCGATGATAACCTAGCTCGTTTTAGCATACAGGATTCCAAAAAAGGGTTTCTCCCTTTCAGGCATGGAATCACTCTATCCAAGTATCAGTGTCCTAAGACACCTAATGAGATGGAGAAGATGAAGGTGGTTCTTTATGCTTTGGTAGTAGAAAACCTCATGTATGTTATACTTTTCACTAAACCTGACATTTACTTTGTCGTTGGTATGGTTAGCAGATATCAGTCTAACCTAAGGCAGGAACATTGGACTGCAGCAAAGAATATAATCAAATACCTGCAAAGGACTAAAGATTATATGTTGATTTACCAGGCAGACAGTCTAGTACCTTTGGAGTATACAGACTCAGATTTTCAGTCTAATAGAGATTTTCGTAAGTCTACCTCAGGATATGTGTTTACCGTAAGAGGTGGATTTATAAGTTGGAGTAGTATCAAGTAGTCCTGCATTACTGATTCCACCATAGAGGCCGAGTATGTGGCAACTTCTGAAGAAACCAAGGAGGCCATTTGCTCAAGAACTTCCTATTGGATCTAGATGTGGTACCTTCAGTTTAGTCAGCTATTACACTTTACTGTAATAATAGCGGAGTGGTTACAAACTCGAAGGAGCCAATGGTCCATAAGAAAGGTAAGCACATTGAGCGTAAGTATCACCTAATACGAGAAATTGTACAGAGAGGTGATATTGCTGTGACCAAGATTGCAACATGGTTTTGAGTATAAGTAAAAGATTGTTAGGGTTGGTATACTGAAAATCATATTTTAGTATTTAATTTTATTTTTTAATAAAATTAATTTTTTATTTTATGAGAATCTTTATGAGCAATATATGTGTATCATTTCTTTGTTATGCATGAATTTTTGATATTCTATATAGTATTTAATCTGGTGTGTAGAGTACGACTTGTACACAAAAGATCAAATTTTAAGTTCTTGTAGACTATAAGTTTTATGTTCAAAGTTCAGATGAAAATGAGCACACCATCGGTACGACTGTGGCACAGAATTTTAGTAAGTCTATCTTGGCTACGGGAACAGATAATAGCGTCGTCTATTATTCCGACTCTCTATGCAAGTACACTTTGTGTTTATTGAACATGACATTTGGGATAATTAATTTTATACTGACTATATAAATTAATTCACACCCCAAGGTTATTATGAATAGTTCTTATCCTTTTAATCTTAAAATAATTATTAATTTGTATATATTTAATATTCGTTATTTTGATTTATTAGAGGATGAGATCTTATATGGGTCTATATTCCCGGTGAGTTGGATAGCGGTATTATTTATATGGTAAATATTAATTATTGATGAAATCTACGTCCCAAAAGATCGAAATTGACAATACTCCCTTAAGAAAGCTTATAACTTTTGACCGGGTCAAACCCTGCAAGTGAATTTGATTATCTGGCAGTCAAATAAGTTAAGTGGAATGGTTTAAGGAATATAAAGATGCCGATTAAATTAATTTGTCAGTAATTAAAATCGACGGGTATCAAAAATCTTAACGTCGGGAGAAATAGTAAACATTTAATAATAGGAGCTCAATGCAAGAAGGCCTTGAGATTATGGATCAGAGTGCAATTATAGTTCTTTAGTGGTGTGAACTGTAATTCAATATTTTATGAAAATTACAGAAATCGCTGTTGTCTTTCCATAATTGCAGAAACCACTAGTAAGTGTCTGTGTTCCACTAGAAGTCTTACTCATAATTACTCCACAGGTCCCTACTGTAGCCCTATATATATGCGGGTAGGCTAAACCAGTTTTATATCATATAACTTGTCTTTCAAAACTAAATATATTTGGGTTCTGTCGGTACTAGTTCTCGATAGTCTGTAGCCCACACTACGTTCGAATATCGTGTAAGGGAATACAGTAGAAGATCTGACAGGAGTTTCAACTCAGAATCAAATCGTAGTTGAAGAATCGACCGGTAAAAAGGTATTATTCTAAATTAACTTTGGTTGCATAGATTTTATTTTGATCGATCGACGTCAAAAGTTTTATCTAGAACCCGTTTTGGCATTTGCCCGTTCAATTAATTTTTTTCGTTAATCATTTGTAAAAACAAATATCTTAGTAGTATTGGCTCGAACATATCCCAGCTGGAGGTGGTTTCGAGTACTTCATCAGTTTCATTGACTACTACTAAAGGTATGGATACATTTACTTGATACACTGTAAATCTTAATGTTTTGAGAAATTCAAATAATTCAAGGTGGTGGCGGAGAAGCATCTGGGTAAAAAAAAAAAAGATAGCGAAAAAAATTATCCCTAAAGTCGAGACTAAGAGGAATGTATAAACCAAAGGTTCCATAGATTCGATCGTGGTTTACAATTATAACTTCCATACCTATTTTTTTTTATTTGGGACCCTCTCTCGGATAAAGAAAGAATAAGAGTCAAAGAAAGCAATGATTCACCCAATTAGAAAAATGATTTTTTGATTGGATGGGAATGAATGAAGAAATAATAAGTTGTCCTATATCGACTCTAGAACTATGATCCGACCGTAGTGGCGAGTACCTATTTGGAGAGTTTAGGGACTACTTGTCGTTAGAAGAGATTATATTCCAATTGACTGCATCGAGCACTCCGCAGCAGAATTGTGTAGCAGAAAAAATGAATAGGACTCTTATGGAGATGCTAAGGTCGATGATGAGTTATTCAGAATTACCCGATTCATTTTAGAGACTTGCATTAGAGACAACAATTTATATTCTAAATTTAGTACCGTCTAAATTAGTACCTTCTAGTCCCACAAAATTGTGGACCGGGCGCAAGCCTAGTCTGAGACATATTCAGATTTAGGAATGTTTAGCACATGTGTTGAAAGGGAACGCGGGTAAATTAAAACCGATGATAGAAGTTTGTTTCTTTGTCGGGTATCCTAAGCGAATGAAGGGAGGTTTATTTTATAATCCTAAGGATCAGAAGGTCATTGCTAGCACTAATACTCGATTCTTAAAAGATGATTATATTATGGACCATAGATCCCAAAAGTAAAATTGTTCTGAAAGAATTGAGAAAAAATACTATTGGAAGCAAACTACCATGATCATTGATTTGTAAACAATTTTTTAAAAAATAAAACTGGACGAACAATCACCAAAAAAGGCTCCAGATAAAAACTTTTTGATGCCGAAAGATTAAAATAAAAATCCGTGCAACCGCAGTTAATTTAGATGAATATTTTTTCGGTCGTTTCTTCAACTACGAACTTTGATTCTTTGAGTTGAAACTCTAGTTAGACCTTCTACTATATTCCTGATGCAATTCCCAAACGTAGTGTGGGTTATGATCTTTCGAGAACTGATACCAGCTGAACCTGGATAACCTTAGTCTTGGAAGATAACTTATGAATTTAGTTCAGTCTACCCGTATATTTATAGGGTTATAGTAAGGAACTGTGGATTAATTATAACATAGACTTCTAGTGTAACCTAGATACTTATCCAGCGGTTACCGCAAATATGCAAACTTTTTAGCAGTTTCTATAATTATGAAAATCTTGTAACGGTTTCTGTAATTTTCATAAAATACTAAATTACAATTTATACCACTAAAAAATTGTAACTACACTCTTAGCCACAATCTCAAGATCAATTTGCATTCAGCTCGTGTTATTAAATGTTTAACTTATTTTTTCATGTTAAGATTCCCGATACATTTAATTACTGACAATTTAATTTAATCAACATCTTTAAAATTTCTTAAGCCCTTCTGCTTAACTTATTTGAATGTCGGATAATCAAATCCACCTGCAGAGTTTGGCTCAATCAAGACTTATAAGCTTCCTTAAAGGGATATCATTAATCCCGAACAATCGAGACGTGAATTCTGTAAATAATTAATATTCATGATATAATTAATACCGCTATCCAACTCACTGGGATTATTAACCCATAAAATATCGCACCATCTAATGAATCAAAATAACGAATATTAAATATACACAAATAATAATTATTTCGGAATTAAGAGTATAAGCACTCATAATAACCTCAAAGTGTGAATTAATTTATATAGTAAGTATAAAATTAATTACCCCAATATGGTCTTATTTAATACACACAAAGTGTACTAGTACAGTAAGTCGAAATAATAGACAACGCTATTATCTATCCCCGTAATCAAGACAGACCTACTAAAATTCTGTGCTACAGTGGTACCGATGGTTTGTCCAATTTTATCTAAACAGTGAACAACGAACTTATATTCTACAAGAACCTATAATCTGGTCTTTTGTGTGCAAGTAGTACTCTATACAACAGATTAAATACTGTACAGAATAAAAGACATCCATGCATAATATTTAAAGAAATGATATTATATACATTACTCATTAAGATTCTCATAAAATAAAAAAATAATTTTATTAAAATTAAATTAAATACTAAAATCAAATAAAATCTATAATTTTTAGTATACAACACTGGCAATCTCCCACTTATACTTAAAACCATACTGCTATACATCTGACTTCTATGCCCTACATGACTATCAAAAGTCTTAGCCGGTAAACTCTTTGTAAAATAATCTACAAGGTTGTCACCGGATATAATCTTGATCACAGCAACATCACCCTTCTTTACAATTTCTCGTATCAAGTGATACTTACACTCAATGTGCTTTTTTTTCTTGTGGACTCTTGGCTCCTTCGAGTTTGCAATTGCTCCACTATTGTCACAATAAAATATAATAGCCGACTGAACTGAATGTAAAAAGATCTACAAGGTTGTCACCTGATGTAATCTTGATCACAGCAACATCACCCTTCTGTACAATTTCTCGTATCAAGTAATACTTACACTCAATGTTCTTTTTTGGCTTGTGGACTCTTGGCTCCTTCGAGTTTGCAGTTACTCCATTATTGTCACAATAAAATATAATAGCCGACTAAACTGAATGTACCACATCTAAATCCAACAGGAAGTTCCTGCTTTCTTGGCTGCTTCAGAAGCTGACACGTACTCAGCCTCTATAGTGGAATCAGTAATGTAGGACTGCTTGATACTCGTCTAACTTATAGCTTCACCTCCCAAGGTAAACACATATCCTGAGGTTAACTTACGAGAATTTTTATCTAACTGAAAATCTGAGTTGTGTACCCTAAAGATACTAGACTATTTGCTTGGTAAACCAACATAAAGTCTCTAGTTCTTTTCAGGTACTTGATTATATTCTTTACTGCAGTTCAATTCTCCTGCCCTGTGTTAGACTGATATCTGCTAACCATGTTTACGAGAAAGTAGATGTCGGGTCTAGTACAAAGTATAGTATACATTAGGCTTCCTACTGCCAAAGCATAAGGAACCCCCTTCATCTTCTCTATCTCATCAGGTGTCTTAGGACGCTGATCCTTGGATAAAGTGATTCCATGTCTAAAAGAGATAAATCTTTTCTTAGAATCCTGCATGCTAAAACGTGCAAGGATATCATCGGTATACTTTCCTTGTGATAAGCCTAACATTCTTTGTTTTCGATCTCGTAAAAGTTTGATTCCAAGAATATGACTAACTTTTCCCAAGTCTTTCATATCGAACTGTCCAGATAACCATACTTTTTATTAAGACAACACCCCGACATCATTTTTGACAAACAAGATATCATCTACATAAAGTACTAGAAAGACTACAACACTTCTTGTACACACAGGACCCATCTAGACTCTGATCAAAATCATAAGGACTTAATGGCTTGATCAAATCGAGTAATCTAAGACCTCGAGGCCTACTTAAATCTATAAATGGATCTCTTAAACTTGCACAACATGTGCTCCTGGCCATTGTCTATGAAACCGTCTAGTTATACCATATAGATACACTTATCAAGACTTTCGTTAAGGAAAGCAGTCTTAACATCTATTTACCAAATTTCGCAATCGAAATGAGCCGCAATGTATAAGAGAATCCAAATAGACTTAAGCATAGCTACCGAAAAAAAGGCTTTCTCATAATCGATCCATTCTTTTTTAGTGAACCCTTTTGCAACAAGCCTAACTTTGAAGGTTTCAACCTTTCCGTCTACTCTTTTCTTCCTCTTGTAGATCAACTTACATCCGATGAATTTTATCCCTTTAGATGGTTCTATAAACTTCTAGACCTTATTAGAATACATAGATTTTATCTATGAATTCATAGCCTTTTGCCAAAGATCTGCATCTTTGTCCTGGAGTGCTTCATTGTAGTTACAGGGTTTGGAATCTAGTTCTGCCGGGATCTTGTCAAAAGACTCTCCCAAGAACATATACCAATCAGGTTGATGAATAATCCTCCCACTACAACGAGACACTACTTGCGTCTGTATACTAGCAGTAACGCGCTGTGTAGAATCTGAACCCTGTGCACCATTACCCACATGCTTATCAGGCATGTTAATGGTACCACCTTGATTATGATCTGTTCCTGTCCTGATAATTCTCCCACTACAATGAGGCAATGGGATATCAGTGACTTGTGGTTCCTCTTCCGTTCTACTGGTATTTTCTCTCATTTCTTTCAGAACAATTTTACTTTTGAGCCTATGATCCATAATATAATCATCTTATAAGAATTGGGTATTGGTGGTAACAATGACCTTCTAATCCTTAAGATTATAAAAAAAATCACAATTCATTCTCTTGGGATACCTAACAAAGAAACAGATTTATGTCCTCGGTTCCAACTTACCTGTGTTCCATTTCAGCATATGTGTTGGATACCCCCAAATCCAAATTTGTCTCAGACTATGTTAGAGTTGTATACTGAAAATCATGCTTTTAGTATTTAATTTTATTTTAATAAAATTAATTTTTTATTTTTTAAAAATCTTAATGAGCAATGTATGCAATATCATTTTTTTAATGTTTTCCATAGATGTTCTTTATTCTATACAGTATTTAATTTGGTGTGTAGAGAACGCCTTGCATACAGAAGACCAGATTTTAAATTCTTACAAAATATAAGTATTTGGTCACAGTTTATATGGAAATGGATATACCATCGGTACGACTATGGTTATTAAGGATAATAAATGAGTTATTTATTCTGTTACATTGGTGGATGGTCTTTATGTTATTACTCCTATTTCTCCTATACTGCAACTAACTGAATTGAATAACACATCTAATTTACTATATAAAAAAAATTTCATTCTTTAATGAACTAAACGTTTCTTTGTCACTAACATTTGGGTCATATTAATCTAAAAAGTATAAATAGACTAGTAGAAGGTGGACCTTTGAGTTCATTGAAAGTGGAGGCATTTCCAGTCTGTGAATCCTACTTAGAGGGTAAGATGACTAGGAGGCCCTTTTCGACCAAAGGCTATAGAGCTAAAGAACCGCCGGAACCGGTTCATTCTGATGTGTGTGGTCTTATGACGATCCTGGCTAGAGATGGCTTTGAGTAGTTCGTCAGTTTCATTGATGACAACTCAAGGTATGGATATATTTACCTGATGCACCGTAAGTCTGAATGCTTCGAGAAATTTTAAGTATTCAAGGTAGAGGCGGAGAAGCGTCTGGATAAAAGTATCAAATCGCTACGATCCGAATGTAAAGGACAGTACCTCTTTGAAGATTTTAGGAACTACCTATCATCGAAAGGGATTATATTCTAGTTGATTGCACTGGACACTACACAGTAGAGTGGTGTAGTAAAAAGAAAGAATATGACTCTTATCTAGATGATAAGGTCTATAATGAGTCATTCAGGTTTGTTCAATTTATTTTGGGGACTCGTATTAGAAATAACGGTTTACATTCTAAATTAGGTACCTTTAAAGTTAGTACTTTCTACTCCTATAAAATTATGAACCGGGCATAAACCTAGTCTGAGACATATTCAAATTTGGGGGTGTCTAGCACATGTGCTGAAAGGGAACGCGAGTAAATTAGAACCAAGAACAGAAGTCTGTTTCTTTGTGGAGTATCTCAATGGAACGAATGGTGGTCTGTTTGATAATCCTAAGAATCAAAAGGTCATTGTTAGCACTAATGCCCGATTCTTGAAAGATGATTATATTATGGACCACATGTCCAATAGTAAAATTGTTCTGAAAGAAATGAGAGATAATACCAGTAGAATGGAAGAGGAACCACAAGTCACTAATATCCCATTGTCTCGTCGTAGTCGGAGGATTATAGGGGCATGTGCAAATCATGAACAGGGTGCTGATGCACAGGGTTCAGGTTTTACACAGCGTGTTACTGCTAGTACACAGACACAAGTAGTGCCTCGTCGTAGTGGGAGGGTTGTTTATCAACCTGATCGGTATATGTTTTTGAGAGAGTCTTTTGATAAGATCTCGACAGAACTAGATATTGAGCCCTATAACTACAATGAATCACTTTAGGACAAAGATGTAGATACTTGGCAAAAAGATATGAATTCAGAGATAGAATCTATGTATTCCAATCAGATCTGAAAACTTGTAGAATCACCCGAAGAGATAAAACTCATTGGATACAAGTGTATCTACAAGAGAAAGAGAGGAGCAGACGGGAAGGTTGAAATCTTCAAAACTAAGCTTGTTGTAAAAAGGTTCACTCAGAAAGAAGGAGTCGATTATGAGAAAAAAATTTTGTCGGTAACCATGCTTAAGTCAATCTGGATTCTCTTATCCATTATTGCTCATCTCGATTTTGAAATTTGACAAATGGATGTCAAGACAGTTTTTCTTAATGGAAGCCTTAACAATTGTATCTATATGGTACAACCAGACGGTTTCATAGCAAAGGGTCAGAAATACATGTTGTGCAAGCTTATGATATCCTTTTATGGACTTAAGAAGGCATCGAGGTCTTGGAATACTTGGTTTGATCAAGCCATTAAGTCTTATGATTTTGATCAGAGTCCAGATGAGTCCTATGTGTACAAGAAGCGTGATGAAAGCGTGATGATCTTTCTAGTACTTTATGTAGATGATATCTTGCTCATCAAAAATAATGCAGGGGCATTATCTACGGTAAAAATATGATTATCTGGATAGTTCGATATGAAGGATTTAGGAGAAGCCAGTCACATCCTTGGGATCAAACTTGTATGAGATCAAAGATAAAAGATGTTGGGTTTCTCACAAGCAAAGTATATCGATGATATCCTTACTCGTTTTGGCATACAGGATTTCAAGAAAGGGTTTCTCCCTTTCAAGTATAGAATCACTTTATCCAAGGATCAGTGTCCTAAAACACCTAATAAGATAGAAAAGATGAAAGCGGTTCATTATGCTTCAGTAGTAGAAAGCCTAATGTATGTTATATTTTGCACTAGACCCGACATCTGTTTTGCCATTGGCATGGTTAGCAAATATCAATCTAACCTAGGGAAGGAGCATTAGACTGTGGTAAATAATATAATCAAGTATCTAAAAAGAACTAAGGATTATATGTTAGTTTACCAGGAAGACAATTTATTTCCTTTAGGGTACACAGACTCAGATTTTCAATCATACAATGATTCCCATAAGTCTACCTCAGGATATATGTTTACCTTGGGAGGTGGAGCAATAAGTTGGAGAAGTATCAAGCAGTCTTGCATTATTGATTCTACCATGGAGGCCGAGTACATGGTAGCTTTTAAAGCTGCCAAAGAAGTTGTTTGGCTCAAAAACTTTGTTGGATCTAGATGTGTTCCCTTTAGTTCAGTCGACTATTACACTCTATTGTGATAATAACGGCGTGGTTGCTAACTCGGAGGAACCAAGAGTGCACAAGAAAGGAAAACATATTGTGCGTAAGTATCACCTGATGCGAGAAATTGTACAGAGTGGTGATTTTGCTTTGGCCAAAATTGCATCTGGTGATAACCTTGCAAATTCTTTTACAAAGAGCTTATCGGTTAAGATTTTTAATAGTCACGTAGAAGGCATAAGAGTCAGATGTATGGTAGTATGATTTTGAGTACAAGAGGGAAATTTTTAGGATTATATACGTAAAATCATATTTTTTGTATTTAATTTATTTTAATAAAATTAATTTTTTATTTTATGAGAATTTTAATGAGCAATGTATGCAATACCATTTCTTTAATATTATGCATGAATGTTCTTTATTCTATACAGTATTTAATCTGTTATTTAGAGTACAGCTTGCACACAGATGATCAAATTTTAGTTTCTTACAAAATATAAGTACTTATTCACAGTTTATATGGAAATAGACATACTATCGATACGACTGTAGTATAGAATTTTAGTAGATCTGTTTTGTTTACGAGAAACAGATAATAGTGTCATCTATTGTTCCGACTCTCTGTACTAGTACACTTTGTATATATTAAATGAGACACATTGGAGTAATTAATTTTATACTGACTATATAAATTAATTCACACCCCAAGGTTATTATAAGAGTACTTATGCTCTTAATCCTGAAATAATTATTTATTTGCGTATATTTAATATTCATTATTTTGATTCATTAGATAGTGTGATCTTATATGGGTCTATATTCCATGTGAGTTGGATAGCGGTATTAATTATATGATGAATATTAATTATTGACGAAATTCAAATCTCGAATGATCAGGATTGACGATACCCCCTTAAGGAAACTTATAAGTTTTGACCGGGCAAAACTCTGCAGGTGGATTTGATTATCCGGCGATCAAATAAGTTAAGCGAAATGACTTAAGAAATTTCAAGATGCCAATTAAATTAAATTGTCAGTAATTAAATTTAATTGGCGAATATCCAGAATCTTAACGTGGGGAGATAAATTAAGCATTAATAACAAGAGCTCAATACAACATGATCTTGAGATTATGGCTTAAAGTGCAATTACAATTCTTTAGTGATATGAACTGTAATTTAGTATTTTATGAAAATTACAAAAATCACTACAAGATTTTCATAATTACAAATACCGCTCAAAGGTTTGCTTAATCGCGAAAATCGCTAAATACGTATTTAGGTTACACTAAAAGTCTTTGTTATAACTACTCTACAAGTAACTGTTATAGCCCTATAAATATACGGGTAGACTGAACCATATATATAACTTGTCTTCACGACTAAAGCTGACCATGTTCTGCTGGTATGAGTTCTTGAAGAATCGTAACCCACACTACGTTCGGAAATCGCATAAGAAAATACAGTAGAAGGTCTGACGGGAGATTCAACTCGAAATCAAAAAGTTCGTAGTTGGTGAATCGACTAAAAAGGTATTTTTCAAAATTAACTATGGTGGTACATGTTTTTTTATTTTCATCGTTCGACATCTTAAGTTTTATCTGGAACCCGTTTCGACAATTGCTTATCTAGTTATTTTTTTATCGAAAATAGTTTACAAAAATAATGATCTTAGCAGTTTTGCCTCCAATAGACAAGGCTTACGACTGGCCCACAATTATGTGGAAGTAGAAGGTATTGATTTAGAAAGTATCAAGTTCAGAATATAAATTGTTGTCTCTGATGCAAGTCTCCAAAACGAATCGGGTAATCCTGAATAACTCATCATTAACCTTACCATCTCTATAAGAGTCATATTTCTTCTTTCTGCTACACCATTCTACTGCAGAGTGCTTGGTGCAATCAACTGAGATATAATTCATTTTGACGTCAAGTAGTCCCTAAACTCTCTAAAGAGGTACTCCCTACCACGATCGGATTATAGTGATTTGATACTTTTACCTAGATGCTTCTCCACCTCCACCTTGAATTGTTTAAATTTTTCAAAGCATTCAGACTTACAGTGCATCCGGTAAATATATCCATACCTTGAGTAGTCGTCAAAGAAACTGACAAAGTACTCAAAGCCACCTCTTACCCGGATAGTCATAGGACCACACACATCAAAATGAACCAATTCCAACGGTTCTTAAGCTCTATAGCCTTTAGTCGAGAAGAACCTCCTAGTAATCTTACCCTCTAAGCAAGACTCATAGAGTAGAAATGCCTCCACTTTCAATAAATCCAAAGGTCCATCTTCAACTAGTCTATTTATCATTTTTAGATTAATATGACCCAAGTATAAGTGCCAAAGAAACGTTTGGTTCATTAAAGAAAAGAAACTTTCTCTTATATGGTAAATTAGACGTGTTATTCAATTCAGTTAGTTACAGTATAGACGAGATAGAATATATAACATATAGATCATCCAACAATGTACCAGAACAAATAAAACGTTTATTTTTCTTAATAACCACAGAGTCGTTAAAATGAACAGAATATTTGTCCTTTATTAAATTAAAAACCAAAATTAATTTTTTTCTAATTGAAGGTATATAAAGACAATCTTTCAAAATTAAAATTCTATCTCTACTAAAACTAAGAATGACATCTCCTACTACAACTACTGTCACCCTAGTATTATTGCCCATATGTAGGTAAATGTTTCCATCACTGAGTTGCCTAATTTCTTAGAACCCTTGTAAAGAAGTGCAGACATAATTAGTGACTTTTGTATCTACACACCAGGTACCGATAGATAACACCGCTAAACATATTTTAACCACTTGTGAACAGAAATTATCTTGCTTGTTCTGCTTACTGAGAAAAATCAAAAATTGCTTTTTTCAATGTCCAAACTGGTTATAGTGATAGCACTTGCTTTTCGGCTTCTTCACACCAGCTTCTGGCCTCTTAGCTGCTTTTGGACCTATGCTTTCTTGTTTCTGAATCTTTTTCTTCTTCTTGTCTTTTGGCTTAGAGGAAGAACCTTTTTCAGCCACATGCACAGTACCTGACTTCCTAAGATCATCTTTGGTTGCTTGAAATTCTTTAAGAAGTTCTGCCAATGAAAAGTTAGGCTTATTCATGGAATAATTCAGGCAGAACTGCTCAAAGCTATCAGGCAGTGATTGGAGTATGATATTCACCTGGGTTTTTTCGTCAATTTCAGCTCATAGGATCTCCAATTCATTCAGAAAACTGATCATCTTCAGATCATGATTCTTAATTGGGGTGCCTTCAGCCATACGTGTATTCATCAGAGATTTCATGGCCACCTGCCTTGCAGCACGATTTTAATTCCCAAATATTTCTTTGACGTTCATAATCATGTCATAGGCACTAGGCATAGAATGATGCTGATATTGCAAAATATTTGTCATGAAAGCCAAAATGTAACAGCGAGACATTCGATTAGCTTTCTGCCACTTTTGTTAAGCTCGAATTTTCTGTTTGGTCGCCCCCTCATCAAGTATTGGTGGACAAATCTCAGACAATACAAATTTATAATCCTCGGCAGTTAAGATAATGTCCAAATTTGTTTTTCAGTCTATATAGTTTGGTCCCGTTAGTTTGTTTTCTTTGAGTATGGTCATGAGTGGATTGAAAGCCATTTCAATCCTAAGAATCATATAATTAAAATAACCGTTAATTATGACAAACAAAATTTTAAATTTATTTTAAATTTGATTTTCTCTACCATTTAGAAAAAATTTGCCAACAGCTCGATACTCTGTGAATAGCATACCTCGATGGGAGGACGCCTATTATCCATCACTTGTCCAGACAGGCCAATTTCTATTAATTTTACTATCTAGGCAACATACCATATCAAGTAAAATTAAATAACTGACATAGTTTCGATCTACTAAATAATAGTAGTGACTCAGATGGAGAAGATACAATTATTTACAACTAAGTGTTAGCCACCACCTAATCCCAAACCAATCGCTTCGCAATGAACCATTCAGATAGAGAAGTGATCTACACTAATAATTATCCATAATTATCCCTAAAAGAGGTTCGTATTGGAGGTACCACAATTAATTCTGTCCGATAGGGAGGAAGGTCTTACTACTAACACGCAGAATTAATTACATCACTTACAAACTGATGATGGAGACCGCGAGATTTATCTATGAATAAATTTTATCTCCAACTTAGATTTTTAAAATATTTTGTAGAGTTATAAAAATCTATTTAATTAAAATAAATTTATTAATTTCAAAAATCACACGATCCGAAAAATTCTAAAATATTTTTCCATGTATACGATCTAAAAGATTCTTATTTTGTTAAACCATCTTTTTATGTTTTAATGCGTAACAAATAAAATTACTGATGAATGCACAGTTTTTCCTTTACTTTACAGCTAAGGTATTGATTAAGAGTATTCAAATATTTTATTTTTACATTATACATTTTTCGAAAAAAATAATTTATTAAGATTAAGTATTTTTTCATTTAATTAATCCAAACTTTGAAATTAATTTTTACGTTTTTTTTAAGATATTCGATTTAAAAAAAATCATCTTAAACATGTTAATTTATAAAAATAAAATATCTAAAATTTTTCTATTTAATTAAAAAACTTTTAATTAAATATTTTTTATTTTATTTTTCTTTACAAAATATAAATTAAAACTGAATTTTTCGAATTAATTAAAATAAACAAGAAAAATAAAACAGATATACATTATTCACGCAATTTATATAAATAAAAAGC
>JAULJZ010000019.1:10548870-10584344 GCA_032270985.1 Heliamphora pulchella | reverse complement strand
ATTTATTAGTCAAGTTTCATAATAAATTAATAAGTTAATTTATTATTTATAAAAATATAAGTATATTAGTTTTATATGATTATATTTTTATAAGTTTATAAATAATAACCTATTAATATTATTATTAAGTTTATAAATTATAACCTATTAATAGTTAACATATTCATTATTAGTTATATCTAAACTATGATCAATGTAGAAAAAATTTATAAATCTAAATAAAAAAATATGTTTACATAAATTTCAATCATTATCGATAAAATGTGCAGTAATACATTGGCATTCTGTATTATTTCTAACAGTCTATAAATCAGAAATTAAACAAATTTTACCTTTTAAAATTTTAAATAAATTTGATAATTCTATTTTAATTTTTTTAAATTTTTGCAAAATCCTATTTTTAGTAGTATTTTTAGAAAAACGTTGAAATTGAGATGAAAATACTCCTTGTACCATATATTTCAATTTCAGTTATTTATTTATAGACAATGGATGTTCGTTTTTTAGTTATGATATAATCAATAATATAATTTTGTGCGTGTTTAGAATCATAAAAAAAATTAAAAATATTTTTCATTGGAGTCTTACTTTTTTCTATGATATAATATATTGATTTATATTTTTTACTTATTCAAAAATACAGAATCGTGCAAGATAAATTTTATTAGAGAGTGTCGATGGCAAAATTATCTTTAATTATTTTAAAATTTAAACTTATAATGAGTTGAAATAATGAATTTTTATAGAGGTTTTAATATTCTAATAATTAAATTTCATCTTGAAGTTATTAATATTTATGTTCAAAATTTAATTTTAATTATTTCTAATTTTATAATAATATAAATTTAGTAAATAATCTCTCGAGCTTCAACATAGTCGAAAGTATAAAATATGCGACGTTGACACTTGAATTGGGAAGTGACAATAAACGAGTCAATTAAACCAAATAAGCAAATCCAATCCACGTCAACCAGATTTCTCTCAATAGTCACATCCGCCAGAGAGTGAACCATGCAAACGCACTGCCCACCACACAAATACAATCATTCAAAGTTGTTTCACCAGAATTGTCATCCCATGTACACGCACTCACCCGAAATTGTCATGACCACCGTATGGACTAGCACTTTCGACATAAAGCACTTCCATATCACCACCACTATTACGTGCAAGCACCCATCCCCGTTATCATTACGGTCACCATTACCACTATTGCTACGAGTTAACCATTCCTCGGGAATTAATATGCTTAAGACTTTATCAACACTCTTTTTTTTATGAATTTTTGGAGACGACGTTGATTAAAGTCGTTCAACTTGTGGGTCCAATAAAATAGACCTTCAATTGATGAAATTGATGATTGCTGGTGACCAACTCAAAATAAAACTTTCAGTAACGACTTTCGATGACCACTGATGATTATGTTAATTTGACAAATTTTCAGTGACCTTTTAACGATCACTTACGGAGACTTTCGGCGATATTTAAATGAGATATAATTTTAATTGTTTTGGCTACAAGATACAGTGAATACTTACTATTTTATGTAGTCATGGTGACAAATGAAAAGATAAATGATGGTAGATATAGTATGATTTGATGAATACAAAAAAATCTTATTGACAGGTGCTATTGATTTTTTTTTTACGAGTGATTGGTTCTAGAGTAAATAGATATAAATTTTATTATTTAAATACAGTTAATAACAAATTTATTTATTTTACGTAATTAATGTTGAAATAAATAAAAATAAATTTATCTATTTCATGAGTTGCTATTAAAGTCAATCACTAGAGGTCATCAGAATCATGATCACCAGAAAATCCCCAAAAAGAAGTCGAGATGATGATGTGGCGAGGGGTGCGTTGTGAGTAACTACCAAAGTGTGTGAGTTATAAGAAGGCTAGTTTTGTTCAAAAATTTGTTTAAAATAGTGACTCATGACAATGTATGGGCACAACTGCTGATTGTTATATAACATAACAGACTTTTAATGCATTAAAATAGTGAGAAAAAAAAAAACTAATTAAACCAAAGTTTTGCTTGATGGAAGGTATTAACTTTACCCACCTGGTGCTGTCCCCTTCATGGGACAAATGCCACCTGAGGTTGTGATGCCTTTGTTTGGTGGGCTTATGTGTTATCTGACAATAAAAACAAAAACAAAAGGCAACAGTGCTGATTGGGCGACCACTATTGACCCCCTTTTGAAAGGATTTTGTGCCTAAAATTCCGGAGTTTGGTTGATGCAAATATAAAAAGATTTTGCAAGATAGGTTAGTGCTTTGCTTTATTGGTAGAGTAATGCTATGATGATCATATTTTAGTGATCATATCTGAATATTATATGATGTGACATTTTATGTGTGGTGCTTATATTATCTTGTGATTACACTATCTGTTTCTAAGCACTACACATAGGATGCCACATAATGAGGTACTCAAATGTGATCACTAAAATATGATCACCATAGTATTATTATTATTGGCATGATTGCCATAGTATTATTGTTATTGGCATGCTGACGTGCTATCCCTCAATCCATTGTTTGTCCTTATTTGCATGTTGCATACCCCACTATATTATTTTGCGGGAAAAACTATTAAATATTGTCAAAATATATACTATGTATTATTATTTACGTGGTATTTTAATTAATAAAATAAAAATATTTAATAAACACTTATTGATGACTACCTTTATATATCATTTACTCACATAACAATGGTAGGTTAATATTGTTCCATATTGAATAATTTTTGCTATGTAATTAAATAAAAATAGCATGTAAATAATATCACGTAATAACCTGGGACTATCGAATGATTATTGCAAAAAGGGAGAAAATAAATATAGAAGATAATGGTCAGAAAAGAGGGTGTCCACACTTTGAAATGCAGGATACAATGATACTGTTTATCATAAGTTAGGTTGGTGTAGACAGAAAAATAAGAAACGTGTTTAAAGGCTTTTTTTGGTGTCCACACATTGAGGGGCTCAATATATAATACCATAAAAAAAAAAAAAAAAAACTCATTAGTTTTAGAACTGAACGTGTAAAATAAAATAAATAAAAATAAATAAGAATATAAACTTGAGTTCATTAGTTTGAGACTGAATGTTGGAAATAAGAATCATCTTTAACCCATTGGTTCACAATACATAATGCCAAAATTAAAAGTAAAAAAAAAAAAATCAATAGTTTATTAATCATCACGAGAACTGATTTAGCAGCAAGGCTTACAACATTTTTATGATAGAAGAAATTCCTAACCCAAACCTAAATAGGAAATACCCAATTAAGGCAATTTCTATGAACACAAACCCAAAGTAAAGAAAAAAATAAAAATTGTCAGGCAGAATAAATTTGAGATAAAATTAATTCTGATTTCTAGAAATATATAGAAATCTATCAAAATAGACGACACTAACAAAGAAAAATTCCACAACATTTCTATATGTATAGATGATTGTAACGCTGAGGCGGCGATTCCATGATTATTTGTAATGTCCATGATGGTGAAATAGATTTTTTTGCAGTATTTTCATAAAATTTTTATTTTAATCTCTTACAAATTAAATGGTTATACGCCGAAAATTGATAATTTATTCAATCTATAATTAGATCTGAAATATTATTTGAAATGATTTCCCACTCAATCGCATGCTCTTCTAAAAGGCTGGGGTTTAGTAGATGCTGAAAAATATGATTTCCTTTTTCGTTTGATAGAAAATAATATTTTAATGATTTAATCAATCACAACCATAAATCATAAGCAACGTGAAGTAAACACGACACACCAATTTTTCATGTGAAAAAACTTAACACGGATAAAAAACTTCGGGACCATCAAGTCCAGGAATCAAACACTATAAATCGAACAGTTAGAATACAACTTATAGACTTTTAACTAAATCTTTAATCTGCTAGTTCTAAACTTGTATGCCGAATCGTCGTTCACCGTTTTCACTTGATTCAATCTGCAACGAATCCTACAAACAGCTTCTCCGATGGAATCATTCGTTGGAACTTAGAACGTCATCTAAAATTTCATTTGAATGATCTTCGATGTTTTGGGGACACCAACACCCTTCTGAATTTGATTTGAAGTTTTGAATATCTGAGTATCAAAAGTGTTTTCATACTTGCCTGACAACCCTTTTATAGGTTATACCCCAGGTTGGCGAATTTTAAGCCAACTGAAATTATCTGGGTTCGCTCGAGCGGTCATGCCGAATTTTGCTTTTAGACTTATACTTTAGGCTTTTGCGTTTGTATCTTGAATGCTCACCCTGATTAAGACTCTCATACTAATCAATTTTAGATAGACTTAGACTCATAAACCAGATAACCACAATTTAAACAATCTTATCCTAACCAAGTCTTTTACACCCAAACAAACTCTTCTTGAAACAAATCCTATCTACAAGAGTTATACACCCATTATATCACCTAGAATTGCCATAAAAACAAATAAATAGAACTTAATTATAAAATTAAATTCTTTATAATCTCTTCCTTGACAATTTTAGGTGACCACAACACCTAACTGCAATGCACCCCTTCCAGCAGAATTCTTCGACAACTCATCAACTTCCACTTCTTCCAATCCTTCAAAAAAAAAAAAAAAAAACACAAGCAAACCACAACATGAAGGATTAAACATAAGATTAAACATTCCCCAAAAGAACTTAATCGCATGCATTTTTGAAAATTAACATTATCGACCATACATGCAACCCAAAAGATATCCAAACTCCAAACATCAACAGAACTAAAAACTGTACCTCCAATGTATCAGATCAAACATATCAGTTGCAACCATCCAAACGAACAAAATATTAGTGTATCTTCTAAATATGTAACCCAACAAAATATCCATGTAAATATCAATATATTTGAGTCACCTGTATTCAAAAACCAAAACAAATTTACCTGTCATGTCATTCTGTACCTACCCAAAATTATCCTGGTATCTGCCAAAAATTATCTTGGCACCTACCAAAAATTATCCTATACTTGCCAAAAATTATCCCAGCTACCATTACCTCATAAGTTCTCCCCCTTTGTGTCACCTGGAAGGAATTATGTAGAACTATTTGCACCACCTACAGGGTGTCCTCTAAGTAGAGCCTCGAGCTAGTCCAGTTTGGTAAGCATGGTCTGTTGATAGCTATCCATCTTAGCCTCAAGGGAGATTAGACGGGCAGCAAGGGAAGACTGGGACGACTCCCCCTCAAGTGTAGGTGGAGTGGTGGCACTCGGAACAATCTCATCCGAATCGTTGTCATCAGCAGCAGAAGTAGACCGAGTAGGGATATGTGCAGTACTTTGTGAAAAAGTGCGAACGACTGATAGTCTGTGTGATGCACACAAGAGTAATGGTAGGGGGTTGCCGAAAATGTGGTCGAGAGCGAAGGTAGTTGGACAAGAATAAGCCATGTGGTATGGCATTTTTCTTGTTGCCGTGGGCAACTCGAAGCATAGCCCAAAGAAAAATAGAAGCAAGGCATACATCCGCACCCTGACTAATGACAAACATCTCATAACCCCACTTATGATTATGTCAGAAACATGACCATGGTGGTCAATATTTGCACTCGCTATGAGGTTCAGAATGTCAGGATTATATACTAAAAATCATGATTTTTATTTAGTTTTAGTATTTAATTTTATTTTAATAAAATTATTTTTCATTTTATGAGAATCTTAATGAGCAATAAATGCAATATCATTTCTTTAATGTTATGCATGGTTGTCTTTTATTCTATACAGTATTTAATCTAGTGTGCAGAGTACGGCTTACACATAGAAGACTAGATTATAGGTTCTTACAGAATATAAGTTTTGTTTATAGTTTAGATGAAATTGGACAAACCATCGAAACGACTGTAGCACAGAGTTTTAGTAGACCTGTCTTGGTTACGGAAAACAGATAATAGTATTGTCTATTGTTTCGATTCTCTGTGCTAGTACATTTTGTATGTATTGAACAGGATCACATTGAGATAATTAATTTTATACTGACTATATAAATTAATTTACACCCTAAGGTTATTATAAGTGTTTATACTCTTAATCTCAAAATAATAATTATTTGCGTATATTTAATATTCATTTTTTTGATTCATTAGAAGGTGCGGTCTTTTATGAGTTAATAGTCACGGTGAATTAGATAGCAGTATTAATTATATGGTGAATGTTAATTATTGACGGAATTCACGTCCTGATTGTTTGGAATTGACGATACCCCCTTAAAGAAGTTTATAAGTTTTGACCGGGCCAAATTCTGCAGGTGGATTTAATTATCCGGCAGTCAAATAAGTTAAGTAGAAGGGTTTAAGGAATTTTAAAGATGCCGATTAAATTAAATTGTCAGTAATTAAATTTAATTGGTGGGTATCAGGAATCTTAACGTGGGGAGATGAGTTAAGCATTTAATAACATGAGCTCAATGCAAATTGGTCTTGAGATTATGGTTAAGAGTGTAGTTATAGTTTTTTAGTGGTATAAACTGTAATTTAGTATTTTATAAAAATTACAGAAATCGCTGTAAGATTTTCATAATTATAGAAACTGCTGAGAGGTTTGCATATTTATAAAAATTGCTGGATGGGTATTTGGGTTACACTAGAAGTCTATGTCATAATTACTCTACAGGTCCCTACTGTAGCCCTATAAATATTCGGGTAGGCTGAACTAAATTCGTAAGTTGTCTTTTAAGACTAAGGTTATCCAGGTTTTATCAGTATCAGTTCTCAAAAAATCGTAACCCACACTACGTTTGAAAATCATATCAGGAATACAGTAAACGGTTTGACCGGAGCATTAATTCAGAGAATCAAAGTTCATAATTGAAGAATCGACCAAAATGTATTCATCTGAATTAACTGTGGTGGCACGGGTTTTTATTTTGATCGTTCGACATCAAACAGTTTTTATTTGAATCTTATTTCGGCGATTACCCGTCTAGTTTTATTTTTTTAAAAAATCGTTTACAAATCAATGATCTTGGCAATTTGCCTCCAACAATTAGTATCAAAGCCGTTTTGATTTTGTTTACGGTTAATTGAGGGGTTGGATAGATTTAAAACTGTGCTAACTTTGTTTTGCAGGCGTTCTAATCTCGGTTATATAATCATTATTATATTTATGTTTGATTGAATGGTTGAATGATAATTATTATTTAATTTTTAATTACAAGAGTTGATCGTGATAGTTTAAGCTTTTTTAGTTCAAATGTGAGTCTACAGGACATAGGTTTTCGATGTAAAATTTTTTATTTATTTTTAAATATTATTTAGAATATTTAAGAATAAGTTTGAATGTCCAAGAACACGAAAAACAGACGGCAGCACCAGCAGTGGTTTAGGGTGGTTCGAGCCACTGATCATGGTGGTTTTTATAAAACTAACCACTATTTGTGAACCCTTATTCCAGCTCTTGAAGAAAGGGACCAAGTTTCAGTGGGATCAACAGTGTCGGGGCGCCTTTGAAGCTGTACGGAAGTATATGTAAAATCTTTCGATTTTTTTGCCACCAAAACCCGGCAATCCTATGATACTATACCTATCAGTGACTAATTTAGCAATGGGATGCATGCTCGCATAGGAAGAAGAAGTCAAGGTAGAAAGAGCTGTTTATTATTTGAGTAAGAAGATGATTGAATGCAAATGACGGTATACGCCTTTGTAAAAGACTTGCTGGGCGCTACTCTGGACATTCAGGAAGTTATATCATTACATGTTAGCATATCGAGTTGTTCAAATCTCAAGGATGGACTCGCTCAAGTACCTCTTCGAGAAGCCAACACTTATAGGAAAGTTAGCCTGGTGGTTACTAATGCTAGCAGAGTTTGATTTGCAGTATGTCACGAGAAAATTAGTAAAAGGGAGAGCCGTTGTGGAGTTTATGGCCAATCACCCTATCAACGGAGAAAGAGAGCCTGAATTTGAGTTTCCCGATGAGCAGGTGCTGAAGATTGAGAAGGATTTGTGGACCCGCTTCTTCGATGAACCCTCAACTCAATACGGTTACTGGATATGGATACTCCTTGTCAACCCCAATCATTCTCATATCCCTTTGGCTTTTAAGTTGAGTTTTGAGGTCACTAACAATCAAACTGAGTATAAAGCTTGCTTAGCTGGATTGGAAGCCACCCTGGAACTAGGGCCAAAAAAGTTAGAGGTTATAGGAGACTTGGCTCTGGTCATATCCTAGGCAAAGGGAGAGTGGAAGGTTAAGGAAACAAATCTGGTTCAGTATCACCGAGAGCTTGAGGTAATGATTTACTGCTTTGAAAGCGTGGTGTTCACTTATGTTCCGAGATTACAGAACAAGTTCGCCGATACGTTGGCCACTCTGGCATCGATGAAAGACATACCACCCGGGATAAGGATGAGGCCTTTGGAAATTCAACAAAAGGATGCACCTGTGATGAGTAACATCGCTATTACCCGAGAAGCCAATGACGGGTTACTATGATATCACGACATTTGAAATTTCATCGAGAAGGGAGAATATTTGAGCCGAGCTAATAAAAAGGACCAGAGAGCTATCATGAGACTCGCCACATAGTTTGTGATATGTGGGGGAAAATTATACAAAAGAGGATATTTGGGAGTCAATAAGCTTTGTGTCGACATAAAGGAGGGATACAAGGTGATGAAAGAAATTCACAGAGGGGTTTGCGGACCTCACATGAGTGGGATGATGCTAGCTAAGAAGATCCTGCGTCGAGGGTATTTCTGGATGACTATGGAAGCAGACTACCACCAATTCATTCGGAGATACCGAAAATGTCAAATCCACGCAAACCTCATGCATGTACTGCCGTCTCAGCTTTATAACATGACCTCACCTTGGCCGTTCTTGGTTCGGGAAATCGACGTGGTAGGGAAGGTTTTACCCAAGGAATCGAATGGATACAAATTTATCCCCATAGCAATCGATTACTTCACAAAGTGGGTCGAAGCTACCTCTTACTCAGTTCTGAAGTCCTGAAGGCCTCCGAAGTGGCCAGGTTCATCAAGAAAAATCTCATATATTGGTACAGATGAGATAATCTCTGACAACGGTTCCCAATTTCATGGAGAAGTTCTAAATCTCTTGGAAGAATACTAGATTGTGAGCCTTAAGTCTACACCGTATAGACCATAAACCATTGGAGCCGTGGAAGCTGCAAGTAAGAATGTGAAGAAGATCTTATAGAAAACGATAGAGGGAAGCAATGATTGGCCAAAAAAGTTGCTAATTGCGGTTTGGGGATACCGAACATTGATTAGAACATCTACTGGAACAATGCCCTATGCTTTGGTCTATGAAATGGAAGCAGTTCTGCCCATAGAATTAGAAATCCTGTCTCTAAGAATAATGGCTGAAAGCAATATCCCTGAGTCAGAATGGCAGAGGGACAAATTTGAAGAGTTGCTCCTTTTTGACGAAAGAAGGCTTAGAGCCCCATTCCATGTTCAAGGATATCAGAGAAGGATAGCTCAAGCACTTAACAAGAAGGTTAAATCTCAAAACTTGAAGGAAGGTAACTTAGTCCTCAAAGAGATCAAAGCTTCCATCTTTGATCCAAGGGGCAAGTTCAAACCTAATTGGGCTGGACCCTATCTCATCAAGACCTTGATGTCAGGAGGCGCTGCCATCCTTATGAATTTGGACAAAAATATTTTCTCTATACCTATCAATTCTACCCCTGAAGGAAAGCCCTCAAAAAGATAACATCAATACTCGAGTGTAATCTAAGTCTCGAACTACGTTATGGCCTGATTTCCTTCTTGGGGATACGTAGGCAGCTTCTGTCAGAAGTTCGGCCCAAACCTTTAAGTTGAAATTCCCCCCTTACAATAGGATCAATGTAGAAATTTCTTTTAAGTTTTTCTAATAAAATGGTTATATTGCAAGAACAAAAAGCTAAAGACAAGTTCTAAAAGTCACCATAAACCAGAAGTGGAGAAACTTTCATTAATGAGTTTTACCAATACAGTTTTCAAAAGCAAGAGAGACTCGCAAGTCCTCGGCCTAAGAAACTAAAAGGAGAAACAAGCAAGATATCGGGACACATCAAAGTGAAATCAAGTCCTCCTTCACTTTGCATCCCTTTCTTGTCTTACCCTATGCTCGATCTCCATTTGCAGTCAAGCCTTGTAACTTGCAGATAACCCACTGTCAAAATCCCTGCCAACAGGTGTCCTCAGTCGAGAAGACCAAGCCCACTAGTACTGACCCAAGAAAGAGGACCGATGAAGAGAACTGTACAAATGGCTCATAGCAGTCTCGGGAAAGATCTAGGTACGTCCAAATTGGCGAAGAATGCGATAAGGATGATAGAAGGTAGCCAGCTTCAAGACAACCAATAGGACCCCCGAATGACTCACAGTCGTAGTAGTTATGGAAGATATCTTTAGCCAGGGGCATAGTCAGGAGATTTCCTCCTCGGTCAGAGAACTCAGGTAATCCCGCTAAGTAGTCTCGGTGGAGCACAACCGATAAACCTGACGATGAATGAAGGATCTCACACTATAACTATTAGACATGGGCTTATCTAGTAGATTCACCTTCTCCATCAGCCAAACCTGAGAGAAACAAAGAAAAAGGAGAGCTGAGTGAAAAAATTCGAGAGAGTAATGAAAAGGAGAGATGAGCAGAAAAAATAAGAGAAAACACAAAAAGAAGAGCTAAGTGGAAAAATCCAAGAGAAATATAGAAAAAGGACAGTTGAGAGACTACCTGCAGCAGGAGAGCACTATTGGCAAAATAAAGGGCACCTCCGAAGTGAATTGCATCAAGACCGAGAAGCGTTTCAGTAAGGACTAGTGGAATAGGATTCCGAGCTTCGTGGATCTGATGAGCTACATCCACCAAAGAAGAGTTGACTCTCCCATCAGAAGGACCCAAGAGGAAGTGAGCCAGAAGACAAATGCAAAGAGCATGTCGATGTTGAAGCTGAAAAGAGAAATCTCCAAGAGACCCCCGAGATCTCCAGAATGGCTGAAAAGTCCTCCATAGTTGGACATAACTCCTCAACTATCTAAGTCACATCGAGAAATCCATCATAAGTAATAATAGAAGTCTTACGCCTAGAATAACCACAGAGCTGTATCAACCTGTCCCTAGGACTAGAGAAAGGCATGGGAACTATGACCTCTTCTCGGCCCGAGATCTCCAGAATGGCCGAAAGTCCTCCATGATCGGACATAACTCCTCAACACTGAAACAGAATACATGAACCTCGGGATCCCATAACTGGGTTGCTCATCTCAGATGATGCCAATATACCCTCAGGGATCGCAAAGAGAACAACGCGTTTAGACCAAAGTTGAGAAAGATCTTGCGCTCAACTGGGGAAAAGTCGCTTATCCAAGCCGACAGAGAGTTGTTGTAAGAGTAGGCCATGAAGGATACAAGGGGGATATAAGATGTCAAGAACTGTGGGGTCTGGAACAACTGCCCTTTTTTTTATAGATCCAGAAATGGAGGGAACCAATAGAACTTGCTCTAAGTTTTGCGCCAAAACCCTTTGTTGCGGCCGTCAAATTTTTCCTACGGCCGTCAACTTGTAACTTAACAGCCGTCATATTTTTATCCCAAACCTTACGGCTATGATACCTAAAATCCAGGTCGTGAACTTTTTTCTACAAAAGTTCAGCCGCCATATCGAAACCAAACGGCCACAATATTATTTCTCACAGCCGCAATCTTTTTATGTCAAAAATTTGGCAGCCTGTTCCCATTTTGTCAATATGCCCCAAACTGTAGTTATGTACCTGGTAACAACTCACAACAAGAAAAGCAGTTCATATGATAAGATCACAACTCACAAATCATACATCATGCATAATCAAAGTCTAAGCATTCAAGAGTAAGTTTCATGTCATAAAAGAATTTAAACATCCATAATAATAAAAGTGTAAACCACATGGTACGAAGGTCTAACCCATCAAAAGTAAAGTAATGTGCGTATGCGTATGATGTGGCACGCAGGCTAAGGAAAAAATTGAAGGCACGCATGCCCCATTATAATATCTATGCAGTGTGTCAAAGACGGTATATCAGTGTGGATCAATGAGTATCTGTACAGTATGTGTCGAGGCAGTATACCAGAACAGTGAACCAGAGCAATATGTTAGTGTAATCATAATAGAGTATCAGAATGTATCAAATGGGCATGCAGGCCCAGGAAAGAATAGGTGCATAGGCCTCCAAGAATAAAAAGAAGAGAAACGAAATCCTCAGCAGTATGGTAGATCAGAAAGGTCACTCTAGCCGGGTCCTCTTCCTCCGGACCACGTGGCCTTCCTGGGATGACTCTCTGGATGTCGACCCGGTCTCCTTCTCCTCTGAGCTATCAATCATCTGTGTCACACTGGAAGTTCGAGCTCTGAATGAAGAGGCAGCAGAAGTAGAATTCTGAGCAAAAGGTACAGCTGGGGCAATAGGTGCCGTACGATCACCGCGAGTCCTCGGTCCTCCGCCACGCCCACCCTGAAAGTAAAAAAAGGACCTTATCAGCTAAGGTAGATAAGTATGAGCAGAGCGCAAGAATGTAAATAAAAGATAGAAAGGATTGAGTACCGCAATGGGGCCACCTCGAGGAGCAGGAGGCTCTAAGCCATGGGCTCGGATGGTAGCGTCCCAGAGACGGACCAATACCTTCAATCCAATGATCAGGCGAAGGGACTGGTCTCATCACTCCTGGGGCATCTGTCAAGAGAAGAATCAAGTCAGTGTAATCAGGTATCAAAATCAGTCAGATATGGAAATTAGTGCGAGTATAAGAATCATTGTAGCTAGGTTAGTGCAGTCAGATACCAGCGACAGTATGAAGAATAGAAGTAAGGATGTCATACCTGCTCAGCGTTGGAGGGAAGGAGAATCTCCGAGGCCATTGGCTCGAGGATCCGGATCTGGTGGAGATTCCCATACACAAAGGTATATACTGTCAAAGGGAGCTCAGGGTGAACAGGGACCGGCACAGTGGAAGGAGGACGCCGCACGGCAGCACGAGCACCGATAGCAGGCATGAGCCTTTCTCGGGCAAAGACTGCGTAGTCACAATCCTCACACTCGATCAGCGTGGCAGCATCAAGGCCCACCATGGCTTAGATGATCTCGGGCGTGCGGAGGGTGTCAGTCTGACGCATCCCCACTGGAGGCGTCCTTGGGATATACAAGTGATCATACCCCAAGGACTGCCGAATGATGCGCTCGTTGAGGTTCCACTCTCTATAGAGCGGCCCCTCAAGTAAGACACGGGTCCGGGTAACCTCGTGGGTCCACATCAAGCCAGCACTAGCTCGCTCCTCTATGCTAACCCAGATATCTCAACGGACCTGAAAATCAAGGAAACATGTCAGTAAAGCTGCGTATATACAGGAAATGAGAAGTGGGAATGACCAGAAGCTTGAGTAACTTACCCGATTGAGAGTGAGACTGTCCAAGAAGAGGCGATCATCATCTAAGTCCTTTCCACCAGGCTTCGTACCCTGATGGCATCTGGCCCATCAAAGTGCTTGGGGGATCACGAGGGGGTCGTCACAAGAGTTTACTGGCTGGCGCATACCCAAGATATGGAAATGGATATGTAGATTTGAAAATGGGAAAAGAAAGCATAGAAATCACCGAAAGCAGATATACCTCCCAGATGCGCCAGTATCCACCGACACTCAGATCAGAGGTCCTGGTGGCCGCACTCATGTACCCGTATAAGGCGACCAGTGCAGCTCCTCCCCAATCGTAAGAGCCGATCAGGTTCACCACCACCATGGCTGTGAGATAGTGGAGGTGCACCCTATTCTCTAAGTTCGGGAATATGTATATCCTGAACATATAGAGAAGGAATGCACGCGCTACCCACTCGAAGTGGTGGACCTCGAAGCAGATAAAATGATGGAAGGTTGTCTTCAGCCACGCATATTGTATGCTCCCCTTGTCGATGGAAGGGGGCACATGGCTGAGAAGGTGTAGAAGAGCCTCGGGGCTCTAGCAGATATCTAGATCAAACGGGATCGGGTCGCTCCCCACTTGAATCTTAGTAATGAGAGAGAAGTCAAGGGGAGTAAGAGTCACATCGAATGTGGGAAGATGGAAGCTGTTGGTGGTGTCCCACCACCTCTATGTCAAAGCCGTGAGGGTGACTCGGTCATTGCTGGTCCCCTCTAGCGTAGTGACGAAGCTACTAAAGCCGGCCCGAGCGACAATCTCTTGGCTACGGGGAGGGAGCGCCGCGTACCACTCTAGGACCTCTGAGGATTCGAAAAAACCTTAAATACGAAGTTGCCCCTGAAAAAAACCAAAACAAACAAATCAGTAAACAAAGAGCAATAATGGAATCAATGAAATAACGAAAACAAAACAGACAGAAACAATGATAGGGTCAAAATCAAAGTACGTGACAAGATGGTTGAAACAAACTAATGATAATCAAAATAACATCAAAATGAGACTCAAAATCAACCTACGCTTTAAGGGTCAAAAACCTACCCTCGTTTCAAAATAGATAACGATTCAACTCGATCAAAACCAATTCGCTAGGATCCAATTTCAAACTTAACGAAAACCCGACTTCACTCATATTTTTGATTCAAGTCGATCTAAGACTCATTTGATATAATTTCGCAAAATTTGAATTCAACCCCGTTCGAAATTCAAATAAAAAAAAAAGAAGAAAAGTTCAAAATTCAATTTTCTTTCAACATAGACCCTAATCTATCTCAAACCCATCCCAAATTGAACCTCAAAAAACTTAAAATGGCGGACTCAACTAAAATATCGTCCAAATTTTGTCTTAACAAAGAATGCAAATTCAAACTTGACCTAATCTAGCCTCAACCCCATCTGGCCCCGTTTTCAATAGTCAATCAATTCAAAACTTTAATTCAATCGGAAATTAACGTCCTAACCCATTATTTCCATTTTCCAGTCTAAACTAGCACCTAACTCTGTTTCAAACCCATGTTTTAACATAATTTCAAGATGTTCTCAAATTTTTAAAATTCAGTTTAGCCTAATAGCTACCCAGATTCATCATTAAATTCAAAATCAAACCCAACTTAATCCAAAAATTCAAATTAATCCCAGAATCTATTCTCTACGAATCTAAACTGGTTTTAAACAAAATTTCAAGTTTGACCGTAGGTTCATCTAAAAATCCATTAAAATTCAAAATTTCATTTTAAACTGAGATTCACCTAAAACTCATTTTAAACCAAAATTTGGAGCTCAACCATCTCAAGAATAGTTTTCAAATTGAATTCATATCCAAAACTCGTTTTATTCAAATCTCAAAGTTCTTTTTAAATCAAAATCCTCTTAATTCGTGTCCAATCCAAATCCTAACATGATTTTCATTTCAAATCTAAATTCAAATGAGCCTCGCTTCCAGGATGTGATCCCACTTCAAACCAAGTCTAGCCCAAGCCCGAGGTCTGAATCCACCCTCAATTCAATTTCAAAATCCTTTTTCTACGAATCTAAGTTTCATTTTAACCAAAATTCTAAGTTTATTCAATTTAAAGTTCGTTTTCATCCAAATTCAAAAGTCCCGTTATTTAAAGACTCGTCCCATCCAAGAGCAAAGGTCCATCCAATCCAAGTCAAGGTCTAAATCTAGTTAAGTCCAAAATTCAAACCAACTTCGATACAAATTTCACCCCCGAACTCCACATCAATTTAAACCAAACATTCAATTTAATGATCGTGCTAGATTTAATTCAAACTCAATATCTAAGTCGAAGATCAATGCAATCTAATGTCAAACGAAATGATCAAAGCAAAATGTTAAACCAATGAAACAATGGAAGAATTCAAAACGATACTTACCTTAAGGTTTTAGGGCAAGAGATGATTGTCACAGCGCCGTAGGAGGACCTCTCGCTCCACTATCACGTTTGGGATGACAAACCTATTTATGGTCGGCTTCCGCAACCGGTGAAGAAGAGGAATGTACGTTGTCGGGTCAAAATGCTCCGGCATACCCGGAGCACCACCCTTGAGAAGGTCCTCGGCCCCATCTCCGGCTCCATCGCTACCAGCCTCACCAACCGCACCAACATTGCCTCCACCGGCGCCGCCACCCTCCTCTCCGACAACTCCAAAGCCACAACTACCCTTGAGAACCGAAAACACGAGTGAAAGGAGAGAGAGGAGAAACATCTTTAGTTGAGAGAGCTTTAGAGAGAGTGAGAGCAAGAGACGAGTGAGATAGAGAGAGAGTTCAAGAGAGAGTGAGAAGACGAGAGAGATAGAGAGAGAGCTCGAGAGAAAGTGAGAATGCGAGAGAGATGAGAGGAAGAGAAAGTTTGAAATCTTCGCGTGAATGATATTTTGAGCCTATCTCAGAACAGATGTTCTACTATCAACCTCAAGGCCGTTAGATCCGATGGAATTAAAGCTTACGGCCATAACAACTTGACCCAGGCCGCAACTATGTTTAGTCACGGCTGTATCTTTTTCTTAAACGTTTCTTAAGGCTGTGAACTTTATGTTCAAGCCACCACCTCCTTAGGGCAAAATAGTACATGCCGCGACATATGAAAGTAATGGTCTTTATTTTGTTTTGAGCATCCCACATGTTTGGACCTTACAACTATCCCTTGTGGGTTTTGAACAAATTAAAGGCTCTGTTATCCCTTCTTTATGATCTGAATGCCCCTTTTGAAAACTTCAGTCCTTGTCATGACCTAAAATTGATAAGTTTGCCTCTGATTCTTCTCATGCCCTTAAATTGACTCGTCGGTCCTCGACACAACGTAAAACTGTCCGTAACCTCTTCGGTCCTCCTCATGACCTTAAACTGACTTGTTGGTCCTTCCATGATCTTAAAATGCCCCTCAAATGATTAGTCCTTCTCATGACCTTAAACTGACTCTTCGGTCCTCCTTATGACCTTAAACTGACTCGTCGGTCCTCGACACGACCAAAAACTTTCCTTAGTCTCTTCGGTCCTCCTTATGACCTAAAACTGACTCTTCGGTCCTCGCATGACTTTAAAATGTTCCTAGAACGACCGGTTCTCCTCATATCCTTAAATTGACTCGTCAGTCCTCGGCACGACCTAAAACTGTCCTTAGCCTCTTTGGTCCTCCTCATGACTTTAAACTGACTCATCGGTCCTCACGTGACCGTAAAATGTTCACAAAAATGATCGGTTCTCCTCATGCCTTTAAAATGACTTCTTGGTCCTCCTCATGACCTTAAATTGACTAGTCGGTCCTCGACACGACCTAAAACTGTTCCTAACCTCTTCGGTCCTCCTCATAACCTTAAACTGACTTATCGATTCTTACATAACCTTAAACTTACCCCCCAAGTATTTGGTCCACTTCATGACCTTAAATTGACTCGTCGGTCTCTGCACGACCTTAAATTGCCCTTAGCCTCATCGGTCCTTTTACGACCTAAAATTGATGGATGTTTTCTTGGTCCGTATTGTAACCTTAAAATGTTTCTTGTATCGTACCTATTTTCATTGCACTGAACCTGTCATGCATCATGATTAGCCTATTTGCATCATACGCATTTCCCCACAAACAACGATCGATCTGATCCCTTGCAATAGGGGTACGCAGAAAGCTTGATGAAAATTCGAGTTCGATCATGCTTTTCTACATGTTTTGTTTGTGCTTAAGATTGGTGGCTTGCTCGATCGATTTGTCTTTGGAGTTTTGACATTTACTTTCACCAGAAGTTGCTGCAAGCTATGTCAAAGAGGGGCAACTGTAGACACCCCAATTTAACCAAGCCGAATCTTATGCTCCCATCTCGAATGCTCTCCAATGACGAAAGTATGAGAATCATGCTTAAGAATACCCCCAAGCAAGCAAAATCATGAATATGGCTCAAAACTCAAAAATCCTAAAAAAAAACCTTCAGGCTGTGATATTCCCAACCACACGGCCGCTACCTTTTAAAAAATCCTAGAATAGGTCGTGCCCTTACTCTCACGGCCATAACCTTTTTTGAAAACTCTAAATCAAGTTGTGACTTTTTTTGTCATGATCGTTGCTTTTTTATCTAGGTCGTGACTTTCAAAAGTCACGGCTGTCCTTTTTGCCACTATAAAGGTAGCGGCCTGTACTGTACAAAAGCAAAAAGATTGCGACCGTCACTGTTATCCCTTTTTAACAAGTGATAGCATCCTAAAAGGGGTCTGTGTTGCTCTCCTTGTCTATAAATAGGTGGCAATTCTAAGTAAATACAAGAGAGAGACATACCTGAAGGCCCAAACTCTGTTAAAATACCCCCATTCGATATTCTCCTTTTCATCCCATACTTTCTGAATCTCGTTCGTGTTCTTACTTGCCCTAGAGGAGTTCTTAGAGCACATACATTGACTTGGAAGTATCATATTCTCACCACCGAGGGGCCATTCGAGGTGGATATTTACATGAGGTAACCTTAGAATACCACGACTCTTTTTAAACCTTCATCTTCTTTTCCCGAGGGTGTCGTGGATAATGTTCCCATTGTTTTGTTGCTTATTTATCATTCATATCAATGTAAACATTTGTTTTCTTCAAGTTTTCATTACTAGCAGTATATTCATAGCCTTCTGTTTCATATTCTTACATTTGTTTACATCCTGTTTCGATGCTCACAAGCACACCGAGCACATCAAAAGCTTTATGAGGTTCTGAAACATGACGGCCGTGACATTTAAAATGTCAAGGCTATATGTTTTGTTAAATCCACAGTTACGACTGTGCCCTTTTTGTATCTGCCGGTACATTTATGCCTCTCTCTATATATATAGACGGTCGCAACATCTTGTTGTTACAGCCGTGACATTATTTTAAGGCCAAAAATGCAAAAACCTTTTTCAAAACCCTTTGTTATTTGTTCATTTCAAATATGTACATCCTTTTGCTGCTTTGGTTAGTATTTTTTTCTGTACTTTTGTTTATCTTTTTATTGGGTAATGAATGACAGATTTGGCCTAGACCAAATGGGTCATGGTCCCCATTCTATACACCTTCATACCTATATATTCTGAGGATACGATAATATGACGGCCGCCTCATTCTCCTTCCTTTTTGTCACGACCGTTATATCCTGTAGTTACGGCTGCAAGGTTTTTGTGAAGCCAGTATCATGAAAGTGTGTTTCAAGCATTCTATTATTCATATTTATTATCCTGTATATTTTGTTTAGAGTTATTATTTTTGTAAAGGATGAAGGATGGTAAATCTAGCCTAAAATCAATAGGTTATGGTCTCTGTCCTGCATATTTTATTTATCTGAGCCTGTCTTAAGCCACATGCAATGCATATACCCTTTTCGTACCTCCTAAAAGCTATGGTCACGACATTTATTTGTTACGGTCGTGAGATAGTTTTATTCTGTTCTTCACGGTAACCCTATTTTTGTCATGGCTGCGTGTTTTGTGACTATTTTTGTCACGGCTGTAACATGTGTTGCTATGGACGTGAGTTTTGTGCATGATCAGTAGCTTAAGTATGATGTTTAAGTCTCTTTTACTTATTATGTACAGCCTGCTTACAGCATGATAGGGACATAAATATTATTGCATGACCCTTAGAATCTTACTTGTTTGTTTTATCCCTTACTTGCATGCTTTTGGTTTTGCTTTGCTTAAACAATACGTGTGGTATATTTAGAAATAATAACCAAGTTGCATGACCCTAGGAATTGTAGTTAGGTTTTTTTTTTGTTTCATTGCTTACTTTTGTTTGAACTCTCTTTACCTTTAAAAGGTTTACAATAAGAACCAATATTGATAAAATAAAGGCCAATCTTACGGTTGGGTGAAAAGGGTGCCTAACACCTTTTTTTTTGTACCTTAGCCTCCGAACTCTCTTTTTCTCTGATTACATTTTTAAAAGACCCACATCCTTCTTTTTGTTCTTGTTGGTTTTTCTCAAAAATCAAGTGGCGGCTCTATTTTTTAAAAAAGATGCTCATATATCTTGAACTTTTGTTTTAAAAAGGAAAAAAAATTTTTTCTAAAAAAATAATAGATATCCAGTGCATCCCCCACGTGCGACCTAAAGCATCCGCACCCTAGAGACAAAACGATTCAAAGCAACTACCCTCCCTGCCAATCCCTAGCATATCATTGTTGAACCAGGCGAACACGTTTTTATTTGTGGAAAAAGAACTCTTTCATGGGCTCTTTCAAGTGACCCGGCAACTGTGCCCCTACCTTCATCGTTCGGAGTGGATCCTTTTGATCTATACATACATCCCTTAGCTTCTCATCCGGCTCACCTCACTGTAGGTCTTGTTTATCCCTGACCTCCATTTTCTTTATGCTCAGGGCCTCCTTGGGGGTATGTTCCTGGAAGGAAGTGACGTAACACTCCTTAGTTGATGCCTGGTCCCCTCGGGCATAACTGACCCCGCGCTCTCTTGGGAATTTGATGAGGAGGCGGCAGGTGGAAGTTATTTCCTGGAATTAGTTCAGGGTTAATCCGCCCAGAATGACATTGTAGGCTGATGATGTGTCGATGACTAGGAATGTGAGTAGCATAGAACACTTTTCCCGGCTATCTCCTATCGTGACGGACATTTGGATAGACCCTAGCGGGTAGACCTCGTCGCCAGCAAAACCTACCAAGGGTGAGGGAATGAGCTGAAGCTTATCTCTTCCTATCTTCATCTGATCAAATGCGTTGACGAAGAGGATGTCAGCCGAGCTTCCATTATCTACTAGGACTCTTTGCACCATGTGATTGCTGATCAGTAAACTGATGACTAGAGGGTCATCATGGGGCTGCTGTACATTCACGGAGTCCTGGTTAGAAAAAGATAAGGTTATTTTATCCGCCCTTCCTAATTCTGCATGTGCATCTCGATCTTTCATTGGGTAAGATTCATCTCTAAACCTTTTTGAATGAGCCTTTCTGGCTGACCTGGAGGTGCCCCCTCCCGCGAATCCTCACACAATCGTTCTGATTTTCATACGGGGAGGGTGTGGTCTTTTCTCATTTCGCTTAGCTCTCATTTGCTCTGGTCTGCGGGGTTCCCTTTCGTGATCCAAATGTTTCTCGAGCAGAAAATGGTTCAATTTCCCTTGGCTAATCAGCTTCTCTATCTGGTCCTTCAAATCATGACACTCTTCAGTGTTATACCTATGATCTTTGTGGAAGTGATAGTATTTGGTTTTGGATCGCTTCGAGGGGAGAGTTTTTAGTTTATTGGGTCACTTTAGATTCGATTCTCTTTTGATATAGAGCAAAACCTGCTCCAATGGAGCGTTAAGGGTGGTATAGTGTCTGTACCTGGTATCATTTGGTCGCCTTATAGTCTGATCAGATCATTTTTCCTTTGTCTGGTTAGTTATTCTTTTGCTCCCACGCTGGTCCTACTCCCTCAACCTTTTTTCTGCCCTTGTCGGTGGATCCTAAGACTTGGAACGTCTTACATCTATTGCATCCTCTACATTCATGTGTTTAAAGGCTTTCACCAAGAGCTCGACCTTGTCTGTCGGAGGAGTTTTCGATAAGAAAAAGAGAAATCGAGATGACAAGAGCCCCCCATAAAGGCTGCCAAGGCTACTTAGTCATCCACCTCGTTCACCTGGAGCACTTTGTGATTGAAATGGTTAACATATTCTCTGAAGCTCTCCCCTTCGCTTGCTTGATGTTCAGATAGTTTTCGGTGCCTCTGACCGCCTATGAAGTGACTCATGAACATCCTACTCAGCTGGGGGAAGGACTTGATGGACTCCAGCTTTAGCTTGGAGAACTAAATCCTAGCTGGGCCCTTCAGCGTGGTTGGGGAAGCTCTGCACATGACTTCCTATGGAATGGCGTGGAGATACATCATGGAATTGTAAGTGTCTAGATGGTTTAGTGGGTCTGAAGTTCCATCAAATAGGTCTATCTGGGCCATCTTGAACTTCAGAGGAAGGGGGTCACCATGATTGCTGGGACGAAGGGAGACCCCGCTTTATGCATCAGTTCGTCCAAAGTGGAGGGGGTTTTGGTCCTAATGGCCTGCATCATATCATTGATCTGGGCTTTCACCTCTCGCAGTTACTCGTTCCAAGCTGTTGAAACATCCGAGTTGTTTATCTTATCCTTTACTTCGTTTTGCCATCGCCTCATGGGGGAATTAAATTCTACTTGCCACTTCATCTGCTCTGCCATCTCCAGGTGGTAAGTCGTGAGATACGCTCACACGGTTGTCATCCCCCTGCCCCACTCCCTGCTCCTCTCCCTGCTGCCGCGGTGGCCTAGGGAGGATTGGGGCTTTACTCTATTCCCTGACTTGCTGCAAAAGCTCTCTGTTTTGCTGAACTAGCTGAAGGATCCGCTCAGTAAGGTGCTGAAATTGTTGCTGCATTGGATGAGGTTGGGGAGGGTCGTCTGGTACCCTAGCGGCTGGATCCAACCGGCCCCGATTATGTTTTTTTGCCATTAATCTTGTCTAAACCATCCGATAGATAGAACACCAAAGAGAAAAAGAACGCCCAATTTCGTGTCTGAAATTTGCCATTTCCATTGACAGCACCAAATGTTGATGCTCAATCTAGGATTGGGCTCTCATGGTGCTCTGAGAACCTGCATTATCCATCTCAGGCTTGTTTATATAATGATGGGGACATGTGGCCAACATACCACGTGAAGGTTGTTACACAAAATCTTTGAGAATTTCTGGGATACCCGGCGCGCGGTGAGGGGCACGCGTCCCCGCTGATCAATCCTTTGGTTGATCAGATCGGTAACGGTAACGTACTGACCAGCTGTCATGCCGATTCTCCCTGGTGGGTGGGAACCGCCCCGACAAGCCAGGGTTCCATGATCGAAATTGGATTTGGGCCACATTCTCCGTTGGGCCGAGTCCTAGCTGGGCCGTGCCATATATTTCCCTATCAATACTAAATAAATATTCTTTAGATTTCGTAGTAGGAGAGAACTCAAAAAGTTTTATCCATTTGGACTAAGATTGAAAAAGTCTATTAACGAGGAAAAAAGTAACCTAAAACTAAGTAATTGGCTTGCACGTATTTGATTTTTTTATTTTTAGACTAAAATATTTTACTTTGAAATTCCTCTTTATGGGATAATCTTAAAAGATTATTCATTTGGATTAGGGTTAAATTTTTTTGTACTAAAAATTGAAATATTGTGAAAAATACTACACTAAACGAATGCAATATACTACAAAAGATAACAATACAATTGAATATTGGGGTAAAAGCATTCACACAGAGAGTATTCAAACCCTTAACCTACTCATGAAGCAAAATAATATTTTTTTAATATCTTTGAGTGTTCAGATCAATTTATGCGTATTTCGACTAATTTTTAGAAGATCAATCTTGTCGTCCCCTAGCAAAAGGCCAATTAAAACCAAAAGAACTTAAACAATTACTAAAGATAACATTGTGAGGCCTCACTTAAGGAACTTAAACAATTATTAAAGATAACATTGTGATGCCTCACTTGGTTGATGGTTTGTATGAGAATAACATACATGAGAGAAAAGTGAGTTCCCCATTACCCAAATGTTGGGATTACTTTTCCTTTCAGCATTAAAGCAATAGCACTAACAAGAATGTGAAAGTTTCTGATAATTAAGTTGATTGCTGCCAAAAAAATAAAGTAAACACTTGTTTGTTCGTTGGCCAAAAATAAAGTAAATATGGTAACAAAAAACAAAACATTTCCTAACGATTTCAAAAAGCGGGGAAAAAACCCAAACACAACGTGGAATGCCTTCCTAACATAAAAAAAAAGCAATTCTTTAGGTACACATCAACCGCTCATTAATTTACACTTTTTATATTATTGTCAAGTAAAATAATTATATAAAGTGATAGGTCACATTATATTGTTTCGCTATTGCCCATGGGCGACGAATATGATTATTCGACACAAGTGATATTAGGATATCATAAACAAAAAATTCAAAAACTAAGTTTAGACAAGTTAATTCAAATCTTATGTTAAAGAGAAAAATTACATTCGGTGATTTAACAGTACTAATAGGTATTAATGTCGTATCAACAGAGAAACCATGTTTCTCAGGCCAATACGGTATTTACAACAATGCGATAGATTGAGATTTGAAAACTTTGCTAGGTAACATGTATAGGAGTGTTATGAAGTGGCATTTGACCCAATAGTATAAGTGTTAGACCTCCAAATTAGAAATTAGGAATTCAAACCTTACTAAATGCAAGATGTGAAAGTTGTGAGTGTCTAAATATTTGCAGAATTTGTATTCTGATGCATTGTCTTGATTGGACTCAATATCTCATATATAATGAAAATTTAGTCATAGGAGAGGAGAGTGAGATATTTAGTCCAATGATTAGAAAGGGTAAGGACGTGTGAAAAGATAAATTTGTCCTTTAATTTTACTTTTGTAATATTTTTAATTTTTTTTTTAAATTTTAATACCAACTTTTTACTTTACAACATAGTGAATTTTTTTAACTTCTATTTTTTCGGCTTCGAGATCAATTAACTATTTTTATTTATTTATTTTTTTGACTTTTTGTTCATATTTGAAAATTTTAAATTTTTGGTCTTATTTTAAATTTTTTAGTCTTATTTAACAACATTTTAATTTTATTTGCTCAATAGACATATAACTAGATATTCTACTACCAAGTGATATAAAAAAAATAAAATTATTATTATACTCTATTCCAAACTAATTAAAAACAACAATAATGTGAGCTGCATCAGCAAATAAACAAATTTTTATATCAAAATCTATTAAAAAAAAGTCAAATATAAATTTTCTAACCAACAAAATTGGACTTCGTAATCACTGAGAAGTGCACTTCTTAAAAGTAAGAATAATGTTAACTTTGTTAGTGAAGGATTTTTTTTGTTATATCATTATTATTCATAACTAGTTCTTACAAAATCAAAAAAAGATTTGATTAAGTTGCCAATAATAAGTACTTATCCCTTGAAGTAAATAAATACATGACTGAACTAAAATAGAGATATTTAATTCAGACTATTTAGTATTCACTACAAGAAAAATAAGTTTTCCTAATATTTCTTTAGTGGTGTTTATAAAAACGTAGGCAAAACACTTATTTTTGGCATTTATTCATAAACCCTATTTTTAAATAGGTTATTCACCGCATTTACTTAAAAATCTTGCAAATAACTCGAGAAAACGAAATCATTTCGATTTCTGGCTAATTGAAGCGTTTTTTCAAAGACATTATCAGTAGTTATACTAAATGCCGCAAAAAAATTAATACAAAACAACGTCGTTTAGAATATTGAAATAACCGCCAAAAAGAAAATTTCATAACCCAATGGCAAAACCCTTTTGCTTAATTCCATATATCTCCTATGTGCCCTAGCCACCGCTGTTTGCTTGCTGCTTGACAATTTCAATTTCTACTATGGTGTGCCTTAGCCGTTGCGGTTTGCTTCTGGCTTGACAATTTTTGCTCTAGTGGATCATCCTCTCTCCTCTCCGATGACATCTATTTCTTCTCTCCAATTGCTTCTTTTTTGGTATTCCTATTACTCTTTCTCTTTAATATTGTTGGAGGCAAAACTACTAAGATATTTGTTTTTACAAACGATTATCATAGAAAAATTAACTGGATGGACAAACCTCGAAACGGATTTCAGATAAAACTTTTGATGACGAACGATTAAAATAAAATCCATGCAGCCAAAGTTAATTTAGAAGAATACATTTTTATCGATCGAATATTCAACTATGATTTGAATCCAAGTTGAAGCTCCTATCAGATCTTCTACTGTATTCCCTTATGCGATTCTCGGATATAGTGTGAACTATAATCATCTGAGAACTTGTACCGGCAGAATCTGGACAGTTTTAGTTTTAAAGACAAGTTATGAAACTGGTTCAGCCTATTAGCATATTTATAGGGTTACAGCAGGGACCTGAGGAGTAATTATGAGTAAGAATTTTAGTGGAACACAGACAAGTATCAACGATTTTCGCAATTAAGAAAACCCATAGCGGTATCTGTAATTATGAAAAATTAGCAGCGATTTTTACAATTTTCATAAAATACTGAATTACAGTTCATACCATTAAAGAACTATAAGTGCACTCTGACCCTTAATCTCAAAACCATATAGCATTGAGCTCCTATATTAAATGCTTACAAATTTTTTCCACGTTAAGATTCCTCATACTCGCCAATTCAATTTAATTTCTGACAATTTAATTTAATCAGAATCTTGATATTCCTTAAGTTATTCCACTTAACTTATTTGACTGCAGAATAATCAATCCACCTGTAGGGTTTGACCCGGTTAAAACTTATAAGTTTACTTAAGGGGGTATCGTCAATCTCGATTTTTCGGGACGTGAATTTCATAAATAATTAATATTCACTATATAAATAATACTGCTATCTAACTTACCGAGAATATAGACGCAAATACGATTGCACCATCTAATGAATTAAAATAATAAATATTAAATATAAGTAAATCAATAATTATTTCAGGATTAAGAGGATAAACACTATTCATAATAACCTTGGGGCGTGTATTAATTTATATAATCAGTATAAAATTAATTACCTCAAATGTTCTATTCAATATACACAAAGTGTACTGGCACAAAGAATCGGAACAATATACTACGCTATTACCTGTTTCCCATAATGAAGACATACCTACTAAAACTCTGTGCCACAGTCGTACCGATAGTATGTCCATTTTCATCTAAATTGTGAACATAAAACTTATATTCTGCAAGAACCTAAAATCTAATCTTCTGTGTGCAAGCGCACTCTATACACAAGATTAAATACTATACAGAATATCGGACATCCATGCATAACATTGCATAAATGATACACATACATTACTCATAAAGATTCTCATAATAAATAAAAAATTAATTTTATTAATATAAAATTAAATACTAAAAATATGATTTTCAGTATACCAACCCTAACAATCTCCAGCTTATACTCAAAACTATACTGCTATACATCTAATTCCCATACCCTCTATATGACTATCAAAAGTCTTAGCTGGTAAGCTCTTTATAAAGGATCTGCAAGGTTGTCTACTGATGTAAACTCTATGTCTGACTGAAAATCTGAGTCTGTGTACCCTATAGGTACTAGATTGTTTGCTTAGTAAATCAACATATAATTTTTCGTCCTTTTCAGGTATTTGATTATATTTTTTTCGACAGTCCAATGCTCATGTTTTAGGTTAGACTGATATCTGCAAACCATGCCAACAGCAAAACAGATGTAAGGTCTAGTACAAAGCATAGCATAAATGAGACTTCCTACTGCCTAAGCATAAGAAACTGCCTTTATCTTCTCTATCTCATTAGGTGTCTTAGGACACTGATCCTTGGATAGAGTGATTCCATGCTTGAAAGGGAGAAATCCTTTCTTAAAATCTTGCATGCTAAAACAAGCAAAGATATCATTGATATACTTTACTTGTAATAAGCCCAACATCCTTTGTTTTTGATCTCGCATAAGCTTGATCCCAAGGATGTGACTGATCTCTCCCAAGTTCTTCATATCGAACTTTTCAAATAACCATTCTTTAATTGTAGATAATACCCCATATCATTTTTGATGAGTAAGATATCGTCTACATAAAGTACTAGGAAGACCACCACGCTTTTGTCACACTTCTTGTACACACATGACTCATCTGGATTCTGATCAAAATCATAAGACTTTATGACTTGTTCAAATCGAGTGTTCCAAGACCTTGATGCCTACTTAAGTCTGTAAATGGATCTCTTAAGTTTGCACAACATTTGTTCTTGGCCCTTTGCAATGAATCCGTCTGGCTATATCATATAGATACACTCGTCAAGACTTCCGTTAAGAAAAGCTATCTTGACATCCATTTGCCATATTTCATAGTCGAAATGAGCAGCAATGGATAAGAGAATTCGAATAGACTTAAGCATAGCTACAGACGAAATTTTTTTTATAATCGATCCCTTTTTTCTGAGTGAACCATTTAGCAACAAGCCTAGCTTTGAAGGTTTTAACCTTTCCGTTTGTTCCTCTCTTCCTCTTGTAGATCCGCTTGTATCCAATGGGTTTTATCCCATTGGGTGGTTCTACAAGTTTTCAGACCTGATTGGAATACATAGATTTCATCTCTGAATTCATTGCCCTTTGCCAAAGATCTGCATCTTTGTCTTGAAATCTTTGTCTTGAAATGCTTCATTGTAATTACATGGTTTGGTATCTAGTTATGCCAGAATCCTATCAAAAGACTCTCCCAAGAACATATATCGATCAAATTGATGAACAACCCTCATACTACGGCGAGATACTACCTGTGTCTGTGTACTAGCAGTAATATGCTGTGCAGAATCTGAACCCCGTGCATCAGCACCCTATTTTTGATTTGCATCTGTCCCGATAATTTTTTCACTATGACGAGATAATGGAATATCAGTGACTTATTCTTCCGTTCTACTTGTATTTTCTCTCAATTTTTCTACAACAATGTTGCTTTTGAGCCTGTGATCTATAATATAATTCTCTTTTAAGAATCGGGTATTGGTGCTAACAATAATTTTCTGATCTTTAGGATTATAAAATAGACCACCATTCATTCTCTTGGGATACCCCACAAAGAAACAGACTTCTGTCCTCAGTTTTAACTTTCCCGTGTTCCCTTTCAGCACAAGTACTGAATACCCCCAAATCCGAATGTGTTTCAAACTAGGCTTACGCTCGGTCCACAATTCTGTAGGAGTAGAAGGTATTGACTTAGAAGGTGTCATGTTCAGAATGTAAGCCGCTGTCTCTAATGCGATTCCCAAAAACGAATCGGGTAAATCTGAATAACCCATCATAGACCTTACCATCTCCATAAGAGTGCTATTCATTTTTTCTACTACACCATACTGCTGCGGAGTGCCTGGTGCAGCCAACTGGGATGTAATTCCCTCTGATGATAAGTAGTCCTTAAACTCTCTAAAGAGGTATTTCCTACCACGGTTGGATCGTAGTGATTTGATACTTTTACCTATACGCTGCTCTGCTTTTACCTTGAATTGTTTGAATTTTTCAAAGCATTCAAACTTACGGTGCATCAAGTAAATGTATCCATGCCTTGCGTAGTCATCAATGAACTAGCTCAAACAGTTCTTTAACTCTACAGCCTTTGGCCGAAAAGGGTCTCTTGGTCATTTTACTTTCTAAGCAAGATTCACAGACTGAAAGTACCTTCACTTCCAATGAACTCTAAAATCTATCTGCTACTAGTCTGTTTATCTATTTTAGATTAATATGACCCAAGTGTAAGTACCAAATAAACGCTTGGTTTATTAAAGAAGGAAACTTTCTCTTATATGGTAAATTAGATGTGTTATTCAATTCAGTCAGTTGCAGTGTAGGAGAGATTGAAGTAATAATATAAAGATCATCCACCAATGTACCAGAACATATAACATGTTCATTATTCTTAATAACCACAGAGTCATTAAAATAAACCAATATCAGTCTTTAACCAATCTAGAAACGAAAACTAAGTTCCTTCTAATGGCAGGTACATGAAGACAATATCTCAATATTAAAACCCGATCTCTACTAAAACTGAGAGTGACATCACTTACTACAACTGTTGTTACTTTTGTATTATTACTCATATACAGGTAAATCTTTCAATCACTAAGTTGTCGGGTTCTAGAACCTCTACAAAGAATTACAGACATGATTAGTGGCTCCCGTATCTACACACCAGGTACCGGTGGATAACACCGCTAAACATGTTTTACAACCAGTGAATAGAAATCACCCTTGTTGTTCTGGTTACTGAGAAATATTGGACATAACTTCTTCTAGTGCCGTGTCTGGTTACAGTAAAAATATCTGTCTTTCGGCTTTTTCACACCAGTTTGTAGCCCACTAACTATCATAGAAATCGTGTCTCCTTGTTTCTTAACCTTTTTCTTCTTCATGCCTTTCGACCCCGAAATTTTATTCTTTGTCTTGAAGTGCATCATTGTAGTTACAGGGTTCGGTATCTAGTTCTGCCAGGATCCTGTCAAAAGACTCTCCCAAGAACATATATCGATCAAGTTGATGAACAACCCTTCCACTACGACGAGTTACTACCTGTGTCTGTGTACTAACAGTAACACGCTGTGCAGAATCTGAACTTTGTGCATCAACACTCTATTTATTATTTGCACCTGTCCCGATATTTCTCCCATTACGATGAAGTAATGGAATAGTAGTGACGTGTTCTTTCGTTCTACTGGTATTTTTTCTCAGTTCTTCTAGAATAATGTTGCTTTTGGACCTGTGATCTATAATATAATCCTCTTCTAAGAATTGGGTATTGGTGTTAACAATGACCTTTTGATCCTTAGGATTATAAAGCAGACCACCCTTCATTCCCTTGGGATACCCCACAAAGAAACAGACTTCTGTTCTCAGTTTTAACTTGCCCGCGTTCCCTTTTAGTATAAGTACTGGATACCCCCAAATCTGAATGTGTTTCAAACTAGGCTTACGCTCGGTCCACAATTCTATAGGAGTAGAAGGTACTGACTTGGAAGGTACCATGTTCAGAATGTAAGCCGCTGTCTCTAAAGCAAGTTCCCAAAACGAATCGGGTAAACCTGAATATTCCATCATAGACCTTACCATCTCTATAAGAGTCTTATTCTATTTTTCTACTATACCATTCTGCAGCGGAGTGCTAGGTGCAGTCAATTGGGATGTAATTTCCTTTGATGACAAGTAGTCCTTAAACTTTCTAAAGAGGTACACCCCACCACGGTCGGATCGTAGTGATTTGATACTTTTACCTAGACGCTTCTCCACTTTTGCCTTGAATTCTTTAAATTTTTCAAAGCATTTAGACTTACGGTGCATTAAATAAATGTATCCATACCTTGAGTAGTCATCAATGAACCAGCTCTAATAGTTCTTTAACTATATAGCCTTTGGCCGAAAAGGACCTCTTAGTTTTTTACCTTCTAAGCAAGATTCATAGACTAAAGTGCCTCCACTTCCAATGAACTCAAAAGTCCTTCTGCTACCAGTTTGTTTATCCTTTTTATATTAATATGACCCAAGCGTAAGTGCCAAAGAAATGCATGGTTTATTAAAGAAGGAAACTTTCTCTTATATGGTAAATTAGATGTGTTATTCAATTTAGTCAATTGCAGTATAGGAGAGATTTGAGTAATAATATAAAGATCATCCACCAATGTACCAGAACAGATGACCCATTTATTATCTTTAATAACCACAGAGTTATTAAAATAAATCAAATATCAATCTTTAGCCAATCTAGAAACGGAAACTAAGTTCCTTCTATTGGCAGATACATGAAGACAATCTCTTAATATTAAAATTCGATCTCTACCAAAACTGAGAATGACATCACTTACTGCAACTGCTGTTACTTTTGTATTATTACCTATATGTAGGTAAATATCTCAATCACTAAGTTGTCGAATTTTCTAAAACCCCTGCAAAGAATTGCAGACATGACTAGTGGCTCCCGTATCTACACACCAGGTACCGGTAGATAACACCGCTAAATATGTTTTCACAACTAGTAAATAGAAATCACCCTTATTGTTCTGCTTACTAAAAATTATTGGACACAACTTTTTCTAGTGCCATGTTTAGTTATAGTAAAAATATCTGTCTTTTGATTTTTTCACATCAGTTCGTGGCCCACACTAACTACCCTGAAAATTGTGTCTCTCTGTTTCTGAACCTTTTTCTTCTTCATAAATTTCGATCCCGAGAAAGAACTTTTTTCAGAATTAAACACATTTTCTGGTATTAAAAGAATACTATTGGTAGTTAAAGCTATATGCAAGTTACTTTTTCAGTCAACAAAATTTGGTTCCATGAGTTTGCTTTTTTTGAGTATTGAAGCGAGTGGCTTGAAAGCCATTTTAATCATGAGAATTACATAATTAAAAAAAAATCGTTAATTATGATGAGCAAAACTTTAAATTCATTTTTATTGGGTTCCCTCTACCATTTTAAAATTAATTCGCCAGCAGCTTGATAACCTGAGAATAGCGTACCTCGTTGGGAGGACGTCTACTATTTTTAATAAGACCAGACATGTCAATTGCTTTTAATTTTTACTATCTAGGCAACTGACCCTGCCAAATAAAATTAAATAGCTGATATACCTTCGATCTAGTATATAATAGCAATGATTCATTTGGAGATGATACTATTATATAAAGCTAAATGTTAACCATTACCTAATTCCAAATCAATCGCTTCGCCATAAACCTTTCAGTTGAAAAAGTGATCCACACTAACAATTATCCAGAATTATCCCTAAAGGAGATTTGTACTGGCGATACCGCAATTAATCTATTCGTTGGGGAGGAAAGTCTTACTGCCGACACGCAAGATTTAATTGTATCGCCTACAAACTGGTGATGGAGACCGCGAAATTTATCTGTGAATAAATTTCCAATCCCACTTAGATTTTTGAAACATTTTTGAGGGTTATAAAAATTTATTTAATTAAAATAAATTTATTAATTTAAAAAAATCACACGATCTGAAAGAATCAAATATTTTTTCGTGTACACAATTCTAAAGATTCTGATTTATCAAACTATCTTTTCGTGTTTAAATGTGTAATAAATAAAATTTAATAAATGCATAGTTTTTTCTTCAGCTTTACAGCTAAGGTATTGATTAAAAATATTTATTTATTTTATTTTTCGTTCCATATTTTTTTTAAAAATAATAATTTATTTTGATTAAATATTTTTCTATTTAATTAATTAAAAATCCGGAATTAATTTCCATGTTTTTTCAAGATATATGATTTTATAAAAAATCATATTAAACGTGATATTTTGTAAAAAAGAAAATATCTAAAGTTTTTCAATTTAATTAAAATTAATTAATTAAAAAAACTTAATTTTATTTTTCATTATAAAATATTTTAATTAAAATCAAAATTTTGAATTAATTAAATAAACAGGATAAATAAAACAGATATGCAATCATCCACGCAGTTCATATATATATAAACATGATATGCATATATTTCGATTTTATGATACAAGTGAAACACTCAGGTATTTCAGTCTCCGTAAGAGAATCAGCTATTTCAATTTCTGTTCACCTTTGATTCAGTGTCCTGATTGCATCAGACTTTCCTAATACTCTCTGCTATATAATGATATATCATATTAGTCTCGTATATATTAAAAAATCAACACAAAACAGTCCCGGGAGAGAGAAATCGTTGGCTATCACCAGCCACCACAGGCGCCGCCCTTGCCGCCGCCTCATCCGAGCTCCATTTTTGACGAGCTTTTTTACAGTTGAAAAGCTCTCAAAATATGGGTTTTTTTTTGTCAAAAAACATTTGGGAAAATTGCCTGAAAAGGGTTCGAAAAACCAGCCTGAAACTGCTGCCGCTGCACCACAGCGCCGCCACCTGGAACCGCCAACTTCCCGATGCTTTTTTGACCTCTTTCCGAACTTCGTTTTCGACGTACTTTATACCGTTCGAAAGTTCTTGAAAAGTACTATTTTTTTATAAAAAAGCAGCACGAAAAAATGCTTGAGAATCGCCTAGAAAAGACTGCCGCTGCTCATGTGCGCTGTCGCTTGGAACCGCCAACTTCCCGAGACTTTTTCAACCTCTTTCCGAACATGGTTTTCGATGTACTTTATATCGTTGGAAAATCTTGAAAAGTACTATTTTTCTACGATAAATTTGCTAAAAAATAGGTCAGAAAAATGCCAAAAAGCTGCCTAGAACAAACTGCCGCCGCTCTTGTGCGTCGTCGCCTGGAATCGCCAACTTTTTGAGACTTTTTTGACCTCTTCTCGAACTCTGTTTTCGACGTTATTTATACCGTTGAAAAGCTCTTGAAAAGTAAAATATTTTCATCAAAAAATCTGTCGAAAACAGCCTAAAAAACTGTCAGAAAACTGCCTGGAAGCCACTACCACCGCCGGCCTGTATGTCACCTATTTGGGTTGTGATTTTGGCCTAATTATTTTTTATGTGTGACAATATTTGAGCCATGTTTTACTGCTATTTTATATTTAAAAACTTTCTCAAAAAATAGTCTAAAAAATGGCCCAAAAAATCATAAAAATTGCTGCCGGCAAAGCCGCTGGAACCGAGCTGTTTTAGTAATTTTTTCTCGTTGTTTTTGACTTATTTTTATGCTATTTTTTATTTATAAATACTATAAAAAAACTCACTAGAAAAAATTATTTAAAACCATTAAAAACTTACCACGATCCATGGCCTATTAAAACCCGAATCATCATCGGTGCCGCCTCCGTTCTTTATGTTCTTGGATATGTTCAACCTGGTTTTAAATAATTTAAACATATATTTTTTTAAAAAAACTAACTATTACATCGATCCTATGTCCCAAAAGGTTACATTCGATCTATCACGGTCAACCTCCATAATTAAAAAATAATCATCATTAACATCATTCAATCAAACATCAATAACCAATGACGATAAAAAAAATTGAAATTAGCACGCTTACAAAACAATAGTTAGCACAGTTCTAAAACTACCTGGCCCCGATAACCGTAAATAAAAAACAAAATGGCTCTGATACTAATTGTTGGAAGTAAAACTGCCAAGATCTTTATTTTTGCAAACGATTATCTGAGAAAAATTAATTGGACAGGCAAAAGCCAAAACGGGCTCCAGATAAACTTTTAATGACGAACGATTAAAATAAAACCCGTGCATCGAAATTAATTTAGAAGAATACCTTTTTACCTGTCTAATCTTCAACTATAATTTGAATATAAGTTCAAGCGCCTGTCAGATCTTTTACCGTATTTCCTTATACAATTTTCGAATATAGTGTGAGTTATAATCCTCCGAGAACTCATATCGGTAGAACTTAGATAACTTTAGTCTTAAAGACAAGTTATGAAACTAGTTCAGCCTACTCACATATTTATAGGGCTGCAATAGGGACCCAGGAAATAATTATGAGTAAGACTTCCAGTGGAGCACAAACACGTGTCAGCGGTTTCTGCAATGAAGCAAACCTCATAGTGGTATTTGCAATTATGAAAAATTAGTAGCGATTTCTACAATTTTTACAAAACACTAAATTATAGTTCATACCACTGAAAAACTATAATTGTATTCTGACCCATAGTCTCAAGACCATATAGCATTAAACTCATGTTATTAAATGCTTACTATTTCTCCCCACGTTAAGATTTCTGATATCCGCAAATTAAAATTAATTACTGACAATTTAATTTAATTGGCATATTGATATTCCTTAAATCCTTACGCTTAACTTATTTGACTGTCGGATAATTAAATCTAACTGTAGGGTTTGGCCCGGTCAAAACTTATAAGCTTCCTAAAGGGGGTATCGTCAATCCTGATTTTTCGGGATGTGAAGTCTGTCAATAATTAATATTTATCATATAAATAATATCGCTATCTAACTCACTGGGAATATAGACCCATATAAGATCGCACCATCTAATGAATCAAAATAACGAATATTAAATATACGCAAATCAATAAT
>JAULJZ010000019.1:10531092-10543171 GCA_032270985.1 Heliamphora pulchella | reverse complement strand
GAATTTCAATTCATTGGGACAAAGTAACATAATTTTTAAAAGAGGTGATCCTTAGACCTTCCTCCCTCCCTGTCCAATTGAAGCTGAACACATCAGCTTCCTTTTTCCTATTCTAGTTTGATCAAAAGTTATAGAGAGGTTGGAAATTGGTTTATTGCCGCTTAACAGTAACAGGGGCCTCCCCATGCTGTCCAAATTAAGGCTATGTTTGGATCTTGCATTTGTCAGAGAAAAGAAAATTAAATTTACCCAACGGCTTCAAGATTGTAAAGATTCTGTTTCTTTAACATCTACACACACCAGCGTCCTAAAATTTGGATTTTCAAATGATACCTTCACCACCAACCATCTCATGAACGGCTACATTAGGCTTCGAAGAATTGAAGAGGCACGCCAACTGTTTGATGAAATGCCCGAACCAAATGTCGTATCGTGGACTTCCCTCATGGCAGGTCATATCGATGCCGGTCAACCCAAGGTAGCTCTCTGGCTATTTGGGAATATGGCATGGAGTTTGGTAGTACCCAATGCTTTCACCTTCGCAACAATTGTTAATGCTTGTTCGATACTTGCTGACCTCAAAACTGGCAAAAGAGTCCATGCCCAGGTTGAGATTTTCGGTTTCCAATATAACCTCGTGGTGTGCTCTTCGCTGATTGATATGTACGGAAAATCCAATGATGTTGATGGAGCTCGCCGAGTTTTTGACTTGATGGGTTTCAAAAATATTGTTTCTTGGACTTCAATGATTACCACATACGCCCAAAATGCGCGAGGACACGACGCACTTGAAGTGTTTAGAGGATTCAACAGTTCAACATTGGATCGTCCTAATCAGTTTATGTTGGCTAGTGTGATTAATGCTTGTGCAAGCTTAGGCAGGTTAGTGACTGGGAAAGTCGCGCACGGAGCTGTGATTCGTGGTGGGAACAATTCAAATGATGTGGTCGCGACTGCACTTGTTGACATGTATGCGAAATGCGGGTGCCTTGATTATTCTAATAAGGTCTTCCACAAAATTCACAATCCATCCACAATTCCCTACACTTCAATGATTGTGGGAGCTGCAAAATACGGTCTAGGTAAATTGTCCCTTGAACTCTTTCAAGAAATGATTAAAAGAGGGATACATCCCAATGATGTCACCTTCTTAGGGGTCTTACATGCTTGTAGTCATTCGGGTCTTGTTAATGAAGGTCTTGAACACTTGAACTCAATGTACAATAAGTATGGCATAGTTCCTGACACGAAGCATTATACTTGTGTTGTTGACATGCTTGGCCGAACTGGCAGGATCGATGAGGCTTACAGTATAGCAAAGTCAATTCAAGTGAAACAGGATGAAGGGGCTTTATTGTGGGGAACGCTTCTTTCAACTAGTAGGCTTCACGGGAGGATGGATATTACTGTTGAAGCCAGCAAGTGGCTTATCGAATCGAACCAACAAGTAGCGTCTGCATATGTTACAATGTCGAACACTTACGCATTGGCTGGAAGGTGGGAGAATGTTCACAGAACTCGTTCTGAAATGAAGCGCAACGGAGTTTCTAAAGAACCCGGTTGTAGTTGGATCGAGATCAAGGATTGCACTTACATTTTCTATGCCGGAGACATGTCTTCGTGCCTGCGGGGGACTGAAGTGGTGAGTTTGTTGAAGGAATTGGAAAGGAGAATGAGGGAAAGAGGGTATATAGGAGGGAGTGCAGAGCTGGTTTTTGTTGATGTGGAAGAAGAAACCAAAGAGGAAATGGTAGGTCTCCACAGTGAAAGACTGGCTTTGGGTTTTGGGTTGATAAGTGTACCTAAAGGATTGACCATAACAGTGATGAAGAACTTGAGAATGTGCAGGGACTGCCATGAGGCTTTCAAGCTGATTAGTGAAATAGTAAAGAGAGATTTTGTTGTTAGAGATGTGAATAGGTTTCATCATTTTAAAGATGGTTCTTGCACTTGCAGGGACTTCTGGTGATAATTCTTCTGATGATCATCCATGGACACCATGCACTTGCACCGAAAGATATGACTTGATGGATTTTATTTGTTTGGCGTGAGTCTTCTATTATGTAAAGTCTATATAATAGTTGAATTGGAGTTATAAATTTATTAAGATAGTATTTTGTAACTTATTTAATAGAATAATTATGCACATGAATGAGACGACAATTTCTTAGTATCTGTGTTGAAATTCTCATCCGATTAAATGAAAGAATAATAATTATTTTTTTTATTTGACATTCCATTTGTTTAGCTAATTAAACATTAGAATGGATCTTTTGCTCTGGAATCAAGTTGTGTTCAACTATATAAATCTTTCTAATTCTTTTAAATATGTATACAATTGTGTACAATTGTGCTTTCATTGCATTGGAAAATGGAAACATTGTATCCATAACAAGTTTTCATGCTGGCACAGCCTAAAAAGATTGTCAGATCATGAACTGAATGGGTAGTTACTGCAACAATGATAATGATGGTATAAGAAAATAACGAATTAAACAATATTCATTTCGAATTAGTTTTCTTTTCTCTGACAAATCGAAGAAGATCCAATCATAACCTAAGAATCGCATGTTAGAGTTAGGTAGGCCTGTAAAACGTACCAAACTACGACTCGTATTCAACTTATTAAAAACCCGTTGAAGATCGACTCATTCTGTAAACAAACTAAATTTGAACACAATTTAAAACCAGTTAATTTTCTTAAACTTAGCCCGATAAACTTTTATCACATGAAACAAATAAAGCATAGAAACGTTTTGAAAGCTCATTAAATTTTCAAACTAAGATTGAACAAAGAAATCTGAAAGTTTAAGCAAGCCGAAAGACGAAGAATAAAAAAAAAATATCAAATATGGGGAAAAAGAAAAAACAACAATGTCAATGACAAAACCATCTTCTTCATTCATATAATCCATATTATTCTCTTTTTTCCTCTTGCTGCTGCCTTTTTCTTTTCATTTGCCTGTAACTGTTTTCTTTTGATACATGTCATAAATCATTTTGAAGCAGCAATCACCACAGCCAGAGCAACACCACCACCACCATCTCACAAAATGTAGCCAGAGCACTGCCACCGCCGCCGCCGCCGCCGCCGCCACCATCGCCACCATCGCCGCCACCACATGCTGCCGCCTGCAGTCCCTTGTTAGTGTACCTATTTTATTAATGGAAACCACAAATCATAGGGTACTCAAAGAGTATAGAAAATCAGAAATACTGACTGCACCTTTTAAAGCACAAGATCAAATATGAGAATTAATGGGCAGAGAGAGAGAGAGAGAGAGAGAGAGAGAGGGGCAAATGAAACTATCTGGTTTCAGATAATGGTTTATTGACTTATTTTAAGTTACTTATTTTTGTTTTAAATACACTTTTATTATCTTATAGTCAACAAATTTTACTTTTTTGATTCCTCTTATTGAGACGAACTGAAAAAATAAAACATATTTGATAAAAAAATGAAAAAAGTTCAGAAAAGATTAAAAAAAAAGTCTAAATAAACTAATAACCCATATTTTCTTGTTCATGAATTTTTTTCATCTTTTGGTGAGAAAATTTTACTTTTTTAGTTCATCTCACCAAGACAAACTAGAAAAGTAAAATATATATATATATATATATATATATATATAAAGAAGGGGAAAAAATCAAGAAAAGACCTAAATAAGCCAAATACTGCATTTTTATCCCAAACTAGTCTGCAAGAAACAATCTTAGGCACTATAAACGGTAAACATTACAGAAAAGGAAGAGGATGATTCTAAATACACAACACAACCCTACTAAATACACCCACCCTCAAAATTTAACAATCTAACTTTTACTTTCTACACACACTTTAATACCTAAAATATTCACATTGATAACCTCCCAAATGGGCCAACCCTAACCCTATCCACCCTACCACCACCCACCTCCGAACAACTCCCCAAGCCCCTCCTGCACCATCTCATGAAAACCAGCGGTTCCTTTATCCGCAGCTACCGTAATCATCTCCAAATAGTTCCTTCACCATTAAACCAGGCAGCCCATTCCTTCGGCACTCCATCCACTGTCTCAGCACCACCACCACCACCTCTCACAACCAAGACCCAATCAAACACCACCATCTCTGTCATGGCTGCCAATGTTTGGTTTCAACACGCCGAACAAGTTGCAAATGTTCAGTTTCAGAACACCGAATGAGTTGCCAATATTCGGACATAGTCGACTGTCGTCGAACAAAGGAAAAAATTTCAGTGTTAGAGCGCCGAACGAAGGGGATATGTTTGGTTCTAAGTCACCAAGCGTAGACATGCCGCCATCGCCACTCGAAATCGAAAAGTACCCTTCCCCTCAGATTTTTCTTCTGCAACTCAACTCGTTCGAAATCATTGGTCTGGGTTGGCGATGGTGGCAAATCTGAGAAGGTGGGGGATTGCAACGGAGGGGCAGGGTTGTGGGGAAACTGTAGATGGTGAGAGATAGTCTGGGTGTTGGGAATTGCTGTGGCAGAGAGAAGCTGGGGTGGCTGAGAATGGTGCTTGGTGGTGGGTGGCAGCAGGAAGGTGGTAGTGGAGGAATTTTAGGGTACTGAAAATTAAGGATTATTTTGGTAAATTGAATCGGGGATTGAATTGTAATTGAAAAATTAAATTTTGTGTGTGCAATTAGTAATGTGTGAATATTTAGAATAACCCAAAGGAATAGGAGAATTCCTAATGCGCCTATATGAATGCATGCACACATTTAAAACAAATAGGATGGAACAACTACCTATGTTACACCAACTTAGGTACGAGTGTTAGAGGCAGGTGTACATCTAGTGATTGGATACATAAATGAATTGTTTGTTTCGCAGGATTGGATGATGGAGGATTAATATTTTGAGTCTATTTGTCCTGGGACTATTAGTCCCGGACCTTCCGGTCATACCATGTGTCCTATGTTACGGAATTAACAAAATTAAATGATTAGATTTGCCTTATCCCCACATTTGATTTGAGAGACTCGGGATAAGGATAATATGTTTAAATGACATAATTACCCTAACCATTACTTATTAACAAATTCATAAATTAATAAGACACGTCATTTAAACCTACTCATCAGCCCACCTACGCCTATCTTCCTAACAAGCTAAAGAACACATCAAGCAAATAAATAAAATTCAAGAAACACAATCATCTTATCGTCAAGGAAAAAGAAAGACTGGCAATTTTTGCAGGAAAAAAAATATTAACAAAGCAACAAGAAAAAGTTTCAACAGAAAAAATAGCGACATTCTTCAGTTTCATTCTTTTTTTGAAAAAACTTACTAGACGAAGCATGTTCAATCCTTGGTAGATGAATTAGAACGAAAAATATGTAGAGAGTGGTTCACTATGGTTGCCGCTTTAGGATTTTGTAGAAGAATAGTCGATTATATATTATAGAGTGATGGAGAGTTAATAACAATGTAGCCAGTGAATCTTTTCTGTATTTTTTCAATAATGTTGTTAAAACAACTTTTGTTAACTCTTTCATGAAAAATAACACCACCTAAGTATTTACCTAAGGGAGATAAGTGTGCTATCTAAACAGGTGAAGTAATTTTAATATTTTCTATACTTATCTCACCTTCTATTTATCCTCTAGGACTAAATAATACCGAGTATGAGGTACTATTTAGCCTGGTTAGATAAATAGTACTGACCATAAATTAAATTAAAAAACATTGAAATAAGCTCATCTCAGAATAATTCCATGAGCTAGTCACACGAAACAAACGAGCAAAAAGTTTCTAAACTAAGGATATGCAAACTTGGCTAAAAAGTAATAAAAAATCATATACAAGTGCGTGGGCGACAAAAACTAGAATGCAGTGAAAAAAAAAAATGAGTCAAGGAGAAATCCACAAGCTATGTTACACGAACTTGCTATTTTTGGTAGACTACCCGTGTCGACACGACACGATATAAGAATAGGTACAAGATATATGTCAGGTGCGACAATTTTTTTATCGATCAAGGCTACAACCTCGATCATGATAGAATAGTGAAAAGTAAAGATAATATACTAAAATCAAATATGTGGCATATAGTTATCACGGGACAAAACTATTAAGGATAGAAATAAATGCCTAATGTGAAATTAATATGCATAAACTAATAAATACCTAAAAAAGCTAAAATATTGCCTAGTAAATTACTACTCGACTCATTTTTTTGCCGTATCTACACACCCATATCTAATTTTTAGATACTTTTTAACTGAGTCTGCGTATCCTTAGTTTTTAGATTTCATGTGTCCGATCCCTATATACAAACCCACAATCGACACTCGTACTCGAGTCCGTGTAATTTTGTCCATAAAATAATATTTCAACTTATTCAGGTATTTATTGGATTATACATAATGATTTCTCACATCAAACATTTGTTTTCAGACTTAACAGCTTTGCTCCACATGATAACTATAAGTCCACAAATCTAATTTTAGTTTATTATCTTCACTCGCTACTATTCTCTTATGGTTGAGAGAATTGGCATGTTTGATTCGTAAAGTGGGAAGTACTTGCCGTGTCCAATAAAAAGTAATTACACCAAACACATATCTCGTACCTGTTGGATCTGGTCATCATGGGTACTCCGCCAAAATTGGTGAGTCCGTGACTTGGGCAACAATCTTACCCTGATTGGTCAAAACTGTGGCTTCGAATACTAAGACAACAGTCTGGTTGCACTAACAAGTTTCATCCATGTTCAACAAAATTACCTGTCAGATTTCTATGCATTCCAAGCCGGATGTGCAGCATGAGCTACAGAAGTTTCTCTTTAAGTGCTGATATAACCTTGAAATTGATTTATGGCTGCATTCCAGCACAGATGCCTCCTCTTCTATCCATACCGAAAGCAGAAACAGGAGCTAGGGTGTGAAAGCAATCAAAAACAATAAAAAAATACAAAGTAAAGGAAATTCTTAAAATGTATAAAGAAAAACTCTTCCAAGTATTGAAAAGAAATTAACTCACATGAAGCTAAGATTTCCAGCTGTGGAGTTTATGGAGATCTGAACATTTTCTAGTTCTTGCAGTACCTAATTTTTTTAAGGAGAACAAATTCCACATCATGAAAAGCCTCATCCAAGCATTCAACAGAAACAAAAAGAAGATTCATTGATCAACCTGCACAGAAATTTAAAAACATCAAACAAAAAGGCAATGTAAAATTAAGTAGAGAAAATTGGTGCCCCTCCAGTAAATAAGGAAATAAAACGTACCAGAAATTGCAGCATCTGTCAAAGCTCTATTTCTCAGATTCAAATCATTTTGCGTAGTGAAGAAGCTGCAGCGTGCTAAATTTTTTAAAGAAAAATGACGCAGCACAAGTTGATGATGTTACAAATATTTACAGGAAACCCTCCCCAGGAACTTTATTTTTATATTTTTGAACAAATGAATAAAAATATGCATTAACAGAACATAAAGTTCTTCATTTGAAGAGACCAATAATAACTATATTAGAACTCGAACCTCCTCATATCATACATGTTGACAACACGCGCTTAAACTCTCGTCTTTATCTAGCTCCGTATCAATGGGGCCTAAAAAATTAAAAGACTGCACCCTCATATGGCCTCCCAGTCTTCTAGCTGAAAAACTAAACATTAAATATGCTCCCCCCCCCCTCCTCTCCTCCCTCTTAAAATGCAAGGGTGAGCACATTATGCTCAAGTCATGTCAAAAACAAGCGGCAAAATTCACTAATAGATTACAAAAATTGCAAATCAATCTCATTTTGTACACATGCGCAGAAAGGTAAAAGCTGTTATTGTCCTGTCTCTTCACGTGATTCCAAGGGCAAGTCCAGTACCCATTCTTTTCCACTTATCCTCATGCCAGGCTCGGTGAAGAAACAAAATAGAGAAGCATGCTATGTACAGGGTATGCTTAATCTTTACTGCCACTCAAACCTTGGCAGCTGATGGGCTCAATTGCAAGCCGTACCAAACGTATTAGTTCCTCTACATCTTGGAAGCTGAAGTCAATTACCCTCTTAACAGAAATAATACCCTCCTTATTCTGCGCCTCTTCCAGGATTACATTAGCAGCTGCAAAAGCATTCTGGGATTTCCTGGAGGCCTCCATTGCAGCATTTACATCCTTTGTCTGTAAAATAATCAAACGCTGATATGTTCATTCTCTCTTGTCATCCCATGAAGAAGCATGGTTACAAGGAACAGAAGGTGCACAACAGAACTGATTGAGCTATTATCTCATGATCTGACACCCATCATATCAATTACAAACGATCACCAGTAAACACAGATAAAACAAGCAGAAAACTACACTATAAGCTATAAGCCCAAGATTTACATTTGAGGACCTCCTCTTAAGTTTGTGGTCACATTACAATTCACCCAAGTTTTAAAAACATCATTGACTGAGGCAATATATGCTATGAATTCAAGCACAATTGAGGCCGGTTTTGCAGAATGCAGTTTTGGTGAATATGAATGATGCAGGCATCAAAATCCAAGTCTATATATCCTCAGATTTTTTTCCTTTGGTCAAACATAACCTTCTAGCATCATGGAATGCTATGATAACTTCAGAGTAAATAACACATATCACAGTGCATATAATTATGCTAGACCACAAATGCTCCTCCAATTTTCAAATAAGTGAAAACAAATGAAGCAGTTATTGTATACTACTTTACTTACAAAGTCAAGCAGTCGGACAAAGTGAGGACGGTTGTGAGCAATGATAACATGGTTTCCAGCATGAGCACCAATGCCTTTGGAGAGAGCAGCCTTATCTACCATTGCTTGAGCATTCAAGTTATCAACATCCGATGCAGAAGATGATGGAGATTCACCTATGTATATTATCATTTAAGTGCAACATCAATAAAAAGTTTTTTCATCTTATTCGTTCATTAAAATTTAAGAGTAATATCTAAAGCACATACATTTACTAGTCCTCCAAGTAGCCATCAAAAGAAGAGGGCAGCAAGGCATAATGGTTACTTACCCAGAGGGCATATGGAAAAGAATACCCATTTTTTACTTAAAACATTACAGAGGAGATAAATGTAATGCAGAATTTCTAAACATCACCAGATTATATGTGTATACAACAAAGACAAGATATCATCAACATTTCTAACACACCATTCCCAACTGATCACTTGGCATCATTTTGTTCTCCCCCACCTCCCCCTCACCCCCCCAGGGCTAGAGGGAAATTATTACTAGCAAGTGTTCTAGTGATAGCAGATAAATTTGGACAAGTCTTCCGTGTGACCTCTAAGAACATTTACCAACACCACCAATTGAACCTTTTACCTACAAGATCAAGACAATAAAATAGAACTTTTTATGTTTTCTCCTAGTAGAAAATAAAGCAAAAAAATATACAAGATTTTCCTATTTTCTAATTCACTCAATAAGAAAAGAAGATAGCATCATATGCTATTCCATTTTATAAACCAGCAGCAGAAAGAATTCTCTTTCTATCACAAAAGGTTGCCTTAAATGAGTTATCTAGAAAGGCTAAATAGAAAGTAAAGCCTCTGTAAATAAGTTGTCCACCCCCACACCAAATCAAATTTTCTACACAGCCAATCGTCATTGAGCTCAATACTGCCAGAGTCTTAGATTCAAGCCTATCAGAATTCATCAGAAGAGGGGGCAAAAATTGCCCGCCCTATTTTATATTTCTAATCTCTAAAACAATGTAAGATGCCTTCTTTGTTAATCAAGAGCTGAAAGTCACATCAGTCCAAAGTAACAGATACAAGTATCAAGATTGGAGAAAGGGAAAACTACTATAGATCTTCCAGATTGTTACACTTCCTCTTGCCCTTCTGCTAATCACCCTTTCTCCCATTGGTGGAAGGGCCCTGAGATGCATTATTTCTTCGAGTAAAGTTACATAGACTTGCATGTAGGTTTTGTGAACAAAGCTCAAGAAGTATTGACCATATAGGAAACTCTTTGTTCCCTCTTGATCATGCTCAGAGACAGGATCAAACATTAGACAAGTCCCCTTTCCAGGACAATATATCACAAGACCACGGTCCAATATTTGTTCAGTGTATGTGAAAAGGTTATTTCTAAAGTCCCACACATTTCAATAAAGACAAATAATGTTAAATTGGTTGTAAACAGAATTCCCCAAGTGGCAACAGAAATCATAAAAGAAACTGTTTCCTTGAATATAAGGAAACAGCTGTTTTCAATTGTTTGGAAAATAAATTAATGAATTTTTTCAAATCTTAAACCCAGCAAGATGAGATGATGGCATTTCTGTTTGATTCTCAGAACGCAAAGATCTTCCAATAATAACAACTAAAGTTACTATCGGAATAAGAGATGCATTGTAACATATTATAACCACCAGAAAACCTAACATATACATTCACCCCCTGACCTGTGCATAGTGGCAGACATTGGTTCCTCCTTAAAAAGTGAAGATGAATATAAGAGGAGGGGAGTAGGCCACTTCAAAGGAAGATAAACATTTCATGTATGTCTAACATTCTGAACCTTCATTCATATTTTATACCTTGAGGAAGCAATTGTAAACTTGCTTGCAAATCATGTCGATCTCTATTCATACTTGGATTTTTGCAATAAACTACCCTCATGTATGCTACCTCCATGCATTTATAGGCCAATGCAGCAGCAGCCATTTCTTGGCGCTTCTCGTATTCATGAGCACACATTCTGCAAGTTTAAGATGAAGCCAAAAAAAGAGGTGAGCTAATGACTCCATTCTAGATACTCAATAAAAATGAAAGGATATAGGATCTCTCAAATTTGCAATAACAAGAGGCATTGGGTAGAACAATCAAATTGAACTACACATCCAACTTCTAGCAGACAAAGAACGCAATGAAGATTCAGAGAAATGTGATCTATTTAGATCGATGACAAACCATTTTTTTATTGGAATTAATGACACATCATCATTCAGAGCGTAAAAAAGTAACTCACAGTGAAATAATAACCAATTAAAATAGTAACAAAAACAAAGGCATAAGCTTAAGAAGGCAGATGAATTATCTGAGCTTATACCCTGTTTAAGCATTTAATAATGAAGCGCAGGTTATAAATAATAGATAAGTATAAATGATGATTCTGAGCTTATTCCCTGTTTAAGCATTTAATAATGAAACGTGGGATATAAATAATAGATAAGTATAAATGATGATTCTGCAAGTGAAGAAGCTAAGAATAAGTGTTGTGGGTCTAATCAAAAGGTTATTACCTGAAATAGAGTATACATAAAGGATTTAAAATAATTTGAAAAAGAGCATTATGTGCCACTGCCATTACAATACTGATGAGAATCTCATATCCCAATGATATAAAATTTATTAAGCACACCCCACAATGTACACTTGACTGCTTGAGAAATTTGGTTGCTTTAATCCTCTAGAATGTAGAATGCCGTCCCTAGAATAAATGATGCAATCATCAAGCAAACTCATGAAATCCAAAAACTTCTGGTAAAAATTTTACAACAACAGTTACCAAATACCTACACCTACTTATCCCAACAAAAAGTAGGTGTCCAACTTTCTTGACAAGAGAAAGGAAAAAAATTGTCTTTGTGAATAAAATTACGACTGAATTGCCAAAACTTGTATTCACAATTAATTAACAACCTCCACCCCCCCGGCGGCCCATAAATAAATAAATAAATAACTCTAGAAACAGTGTAAATAGGATTATGCTGTAATGTTGCTGTACAGAAAGTGAATAATCAAAACCAGCTTTTGGACAAGTAGGCATCAAATGAACGCGTGGAAAGGGCCAAATCAATGCAGTACAGTATCAGGAACGGATAGCCCCCCCCCCCCACCCCACTCTCTTTCCTCCACCACCTTCTAACAGGGGGGTAAAAGAAGGAAAAGAAAATGAGAAACCATTGAACAGACCAGGGCTGCAAATTGTGATTCCAGATAGTGTGACTGTTGGTTTCATGATGTAGACATTGGTAAGACAGGCATTTAATATTACTCACAAACAAGAGCTGTCACTTCCTTTTTTTGTGTGTGCGTGTGGGTGTGGATGTAGAAAGAGAGGGGCTGCAGGAAGGAGGGAATTC
>JAULJZ010000019.1:10518213-10531082 GCA_032270985.1 Heliamphora pulchella | reverse complement strand
GAGGTCAAACTCATGACACAAAAAAGAAAACGCATAATGTTCCAAAAAATAAGAAACAAATACAGTGAAGATAACAATATATAAATATATCTTTCATATGAAGAATATACGATTTTTTACCCTAAATAAGAAACAGAAATTCTGCTAACCTACCTACTTTCCCTTCCCATCCCCCTTTCCTTATGTAGCAACCTCTCTCCACTCACTAAATACACCCATCCATCCCCTCTTTTCTCTACTATATTAAAGACATAAATTCACGCGCGCGCAGAGAAAATATGACAAGCTAATTCTTATTTTATACGCACATTAAAAGACCATCAAAGTAAAGAATAGCAGCTCATAAGATTAATCATAACCAAAAAGATTATGCTTCATTGTAATGTGGAAAACACTACCAACATGAGATGTCCAACCCTATCAATAACAAATTGCAATTTTGGTTTCACCATGTTCCAATATATTGATGCTGCCAAAATGTTTAAGAAATTGAGATTACCATTGATAATAGGATGTGTCAACAGCAAATTATGTCATTATTGACAGAGAACTTGAGTCGTAACCATTTATTCGAAATATAAGACCATCAGGATTTTAAATTGCGGCATCGGTACCGATATTGGTGATACCACTATGTATCAGCCAATATCGGATAATATGCGCCGATACATTTGTAAATGGATATCGTAGGTCCAAAATCCCGATACGCATCAACTGATACGATACGTAGCAGCCGATATTTAAAAGTAATACTTATGAAGCACAGATACGGATACAGATACGGACACGAATACGGACTCGGACACGGCAATTTCTAAAAAATTAGGATACGGACACGGTAGGGATACAACAGAAAATATATTTTTATTCATATACTTACCCCGTGTTTATAAATAGAATATCCACAAACAACCTCCAAAAAAAAGAGTAAAGAAAAAACCAAAAAGGTAAAGAAAACAACTAGAAAATAGATGAAAAAAAAATGACTAAAAAAGTAAAGAACAAACTAAAATGGTAAAGAAAAAAAATCAAGAAACAACTAAACAGGCCATTGTTGTCAAATCATACAAAGACTCCATGGAAGCAAAATCCAAAAAAAAAAACAAAAAAAACAAAAAAAACAAAAAAACAAAAAAAGAGGCAGACAGGTAGAACAAAAAATAGAAAAAGAGGCCACCAAAAAATAGAAAGAAGAAAAGGAGAGTGCTTAATTAGAGGGCGATTAAAGGTCGTTAGTGATTATCGCTGGTGAGATTGAGGTCATCGGTGGTCGTCAAGCTCGCTGGTGAAGGTCGCGATGGGTAGCGAAGACGAGAGACCGAGTATTTTTTCAAACTATACACTGATGCTCTTAGGGTTGTTTATTTTATCGTCGGGTCTGACATGTCCAAACGTGTCCAAAACTGGACACGGATGTCACCTGCATGTACCTCGGCGTGTCCGGCTAGAATATTTTTCAAAAAAATATAGGATACGCCGCACGCCATGTCCAGCACGTGTCCTGACGTGTCCTCAGCGCGTCTGTGTGTCCGGCATGTCTGACACGGCTACGACACCTATTCCGACGTGTCCGTGCTTCATATTAAAACTTTGAAAACTATGACAAGTATAAAGCACTAAGGCATAGAAGAAAGGTTCAGTTTTTGTTACTAGACAGAGACCTTCCATCTAAATATCATTTCTCAGAAATTTTCCAAAAAAGTCTGTTAAGATAACTAATGCCTAATGGCTTCATTGACTCTTCAAAGTGCAATGGGATTTCTTTAACCATCTAGTCATCCGTCAACACATCTCTAGGCGCACACAATCAGCTCAGGAAGAGCACAACTCTAACTAGTTAACGAAGCAAACATTCAACTAGACGGATCCACTACAAGAGGTGAGTGTGGGATTTCACATGACCCTGTTACTTGGAAGTTGGAAGGGAGTGTCAATTCATATTTGCAAAACTAGAAACTAAGATCAAATATCTGTTTAAATATAATATGAACAAAAATATTTATCGGTGTTTTGCCATCACAGAAACACATCAACAGCTTTTTAATTTCAAGGGTGAAATTGAAGCAAAAACATATCACGAGCTTATCAAGCAAAAATTTTGAAGCAATAGAACAAAGAATATTTCCTGCGAGCGTAACAGGGAACAAAAACTAACAGCTGTTTCCTAGTTCTTGCAATACAACATGCTACTGAAAATAAATACTCCTGCTATGCCAAAAAAGCTCGCAGAGAAGGTACATCCAATACATATTTAGAAATTGCTTCTCACAAACCATAAAATTGAAACAAGGGGAAAAAAAGGGAAATAAAAGCAAAACTTTACTTACTCGCAAAGTTTTGCAGTACTACTGTACATCTCCACTTGTTTACTACTATCACCATTGCAGGTTTCTAGAAGTGAAGAACCATGCAGAAGCTTCAAGGCAGCTTGGAAGTATGCCTCATTACATTCAAAACCAAACCCAGAGTCCTACAAAAGGAGATAAATCATAACAAGAGTTGCGAAAATAAGAAACTTCAAACCATCTGATCATCTTCAAAAGATAAAGAAAAAAGGAAATGGATGAGATAAGGAATGATCTTAGAGAACCTTAAGACGATCAGCATAGCATCTGAGATCTTCAGCTTCTTTCAAAGCATTATTAGCAAGATGACTGGAACCATCCCTTCTAAGAGGACTTGGGTAACCCTTCAACGCACGCCGACTTGGTATAGGATATCGCAGGTGGTTAACATCATTTGTACGTTGTTTTACCACCTTTGGTAAGTCATCATTACCAGATGAATCAACTGGAATTACATCAAATGCATTTTGTTTCTGCAACCCAGGCACTGACAGAGGAACACGAACTGATGCGTCTTGTTTACCTGCATGAGGTAGGGATACTTGAGAATTCCCTTCCCTTGACTCAAATTGGGTGGGATCACTTCTCTTCGCAACTTCACCCTCAGAACCCCTTCTACCAACACTTCTGTCATCTTTTACCGGTTTAATCCTATTTGATTCACTCAATCCTTCATGAAGCAAGGCAACATGATGTGAGCCACTCTCTACCTCATTTTTCAGGCTGAGCTTCAGCTTCAAGACTTCCATCTCACTAGGTGGATCAGATACTTTCACCTTAATCCTTCCAAAGTTGTTGCCAGAATTTCTGTTTTTGTCCTTGGACAGCAGAGAGGAACCCTTTCCGGAGTTCCCTGGAAATAAATCATTTTCATGATAATGATTCTTGTTCAATCTATCCTCAGTGTGGCAATTGTCTGAAGCATGTAGAGTACCTGAATATGTAGTCTCTAACTTATCAGCATCACTGACAACCAAATGGCTATTCCGATAATCAGGAGGAGATTTGACACTGGATTTACATTTGCCACCAAAATCTAGACTAGCATTGTTGTCCCGGAAATCTAGCACCGGAAATCCAAGAGACTCTGGATGAGAGACGCCAGAGATACTTACCCTCCTTGCTGTCCCAGATCGATTGCACTCATCGTTACCGTCCCCATCTAAGGATTTTCTAGGGCTATCCATCACAGGAAAATCACCATTCCTTACAGCATCTTTCCCTAAAATGTCCCTTCTTGCAAGTGACAGCTTGTCTATATTGGAAGTACGCAATGGAGACGAGGAAACTGATTCTACAGGTGAGCCTTTTGCTTCTGGGAAGTGGGCCCTGCTTTTACGGGAATCTGAAACTTTTGAAGAGCTCGAAGTGGCTGTCCTTGAAAATTGTTCAGATCCCAAATCCCTTTTTACTGGATCAATGACGTCAGAGGCTGGTTTAGATGCAACCTTTATTTTGTGTTTCTTTGGCTGCTGATCCTTCTCAATATGCCTAACTTCTTCCCTACCACAAACAGGATTTCCTTTATTGCCTGACAAGAGGATTCTGGCGACCTTATTTTTTCTGTTTAATGTATCATCACCCTTACTTGTACTGGACTCCTTCCCCTCTGTCCTAGATGCCCTAGATTTCTTTGCCATCCTCAATTCACTGTCACTACACTCCTCCTTTCTGAAAACCTTGCTCTCAAGCAGATGATTCCCATTATTTCGTGATGTCTCAACATAATTCTGATTTTCCTGCCAATCCTTCAGTTTTCTCTTCTTCAAAGATATTTCTCTTTCATCATATATTTTCACATCCAAGGACTCAATATGTGGTGATCCTGAAGAGCGTTCTCCCTGTTTCTTTGAAGAAATTTGAACCTTTTCCTTTCGGTCAGATTTTGCATCCTTCGAGTAACAATGTTCATCAAGTTTATCCATGCTCTTAACAGGTACCTTATTTGGCAAACGACGACCTGTCTTATCAATGTTCCCACTATGTTCTGTAGTCCAGTACTTATTGGTATCAAACACAACTTCAGCCTTATTTTTCTTTGCAGTTCCATACTCAAACTGTTCAGCTTCTCTCTTGCTTTTCAGCCTTTTTTGCTTGGAATCTCCTGCAAGTATATTCCATCAGAAAAATACATTATTGATGCATAATATCTGCAGGTGTGTGGAGAATAGGGAGAGAATAGAAGGGAAAGAAGAGGAGAAGGGCAGAAGCAAATAAGAGGAATAATAGAAGAGAAGGGGGAAAACAGATAAGAGGAAGAAGAGAAGAGAAGGGGAGAATCAGAAAAGAGGAATAAGAGTAGAGAAGGGATAAGCATATCAGAGAAAGAAGAGAAGAAGAGGGAAGAAGAAGAAAACAGATAGAATAGGGAGAGGAGGAAGATACTCATCAATTCAATTCTGAAATCCAAGTCTGATCTGATAAAGTTCCATACATCAACTGCGCACAAGTGCGTGTGCATAGACATATACATATATGTATATATATAATTTATATATATACTTGTTAATTACCCATGCCTACGACACTCCCAAAAACAAATGCTAAATGTAATAATGTGTATGTGTTAACTTTTTGGGTAAAGTTGAGTAAAACAACTTCTCTAAATTCATCTATCATTGATTTATCTAGATTGAATTTCATTTGAGGATAAGGTTAAGATTGTGACACATAGGAAACTGTAACATCAGACCGTCCTATTTTGTTATATAGAAATAAATATTTATCAGCATGTCTAAAGTAGGATCCTAAATAAATATAGAGGCATATGGGAATTAAAAATAAAATATTAGCTATTACATACCACCATTTACGTGCTTCTCTTTCTGTTGATGAGCATTTTTGTCCACAGGAAAGTTGCAAGACTTTCTCATCAAGTTGGACTCCAAAAAAGGCTGGTTCATGTCATTTAAGCTTCTTCTTTTTACCACCTCCTGTCGCATGTTTTTTGTAGAGCCCACAATCTGCATTGGGCCACCATTACTGGCTGCATAAGGAGTTCCTTTTGCTTTCTGTTTCTTCTTTCGTGGATTAGGCATGCCGTGGGAGCTGAGATTCAGGTGGTTCTGGTCAAAGGCATCAGCTGAAGATGCTCCGGCTGCAGTTATAGAAACATGATTCTGAAGGTTATTTTGACTCTCGGGAAGTGGAATTTGGTATAATGCATGGAGGCCTTCTGTTGTCGCTTCCTCACTGATATCACAGCGGTTCATTCCAGGCCTATGGAGAAAGTTTAATAATAAGTAGTGAGTTCAGGCTTTAAAGGTGCCATCTGTGCATGTGTAGATGTGTAAATTAACGGGTATCTGTGTATGTGTGGATGTGTAAATTATCGAGAGTATTTGTGTATACACATTGCACAAGAGAGAGGACTGCAATAAAGACGGCAAATAGTATAAGCAAAGTCTTGCATAACACCATAAATCAACTCAACCCGATAGATTAGTTTGGCATGCTAATACTTCAAGTGATGGCAAAAGGAACTTACAGCCAGTTAAGCATGCTACACAACCACTTCTCCGGGAGATGTTCTGGCTTCGTACCATATGGTAGAAGGCGCCACTTCTGACAATGGTCACAACATACCCAATCTTCTTCTATAACAATAGGAGCCACTGAAGTCGGTTCCATCTCAAAAGTAACTCCTTTGGCAGAAGGACAGTCACCATTTGCAGCCTCATTCAAAATAGTTTCAGATGTCCAGTTATCAGCATTTTTATAATTAGCTATCTCCTTCGATTTTTCCAAGGTTGCATTTTGTTTTTTCTCGACAGCATCGAGATTAGAGTCGTTTGCCCTATCAACAAGAGGCCTCTCTAACAAATCTATTTGCCTATCCATCTGTTCTACTCTTGTTTCAGGAAGAACATTTTTATAGTTATCACAGGCTTTTGGGATGTCCTTCTGTGACTTCGAATTGTGCATTTTACCAGCTTTCTTATTCTCTTTTGGCACTTCATATACTTCGGCCATCAAGCTTTCCTCTGCACCAGAAGACAGCTTACCACTACTTTGGCTTCTCTTTGACTTCTTTTTGCACACAACTGATGTTTTCTCCACTCCATGAGGCATTCCAATTTCATCCTCTTCAAGGTATGTAGCTGTATGACCAACCTTTTGTCTAGGCTCATCCATTGCACCAATATTAAGATCTCTCTTGCACTTCGAAACATCAGTATTTGCTTTTAATGAGGCAGAAAGTTTGTTACCTTGGCTCCGGCCATCTTCCTTAAGATCTGTTGAAATATCCACGAGAGAAATTTTTTTCCTGCTTTCACAAAGCTGCTCCATCGAACTACTCCTAGCTTCCACTTTCTCATATTGAACACCCTCTTGGTCAGATAATGAACCCAAAAACTCCTTCTTAACTAAGCCAGTGGATGATCCGACTACCATCCCATCCTTAATGATCTCCCTATTCTTTACTGATTCGTTTCTCTCAGCCTCCCTAGGAACTCCACGTGCCATGGCATCACCTTTCGCACTGTCCACAGCATGCCGTACTGAATTGGATAGAGGCTTGAGCTTTGTGTCACTAGAGAAACCCTGTATCCAGGTCATGGTCCCTTTTTCCATATTTCTCGCTTCAATAGCAACTGCTCGCTTCTTAGGTGTGGTACTTTCATCATCAAAATCCATATCAACTTCTTGCTTAAATACTACCAAACTGTCACTCTTCTCCGGTATCGTTGTTTTCTTCTCTTTTGGCACTTTCCTATTCCCCATTGAGGAAGCTGAATCATCTGCTAATGCAGCAGAATGCTCTTGACCACTCTCATTTGCAGGAACAAGCTTACCGTTTTGTGAAAGTTTCTCCTTTCTTGCCAAGCAGAGCAAACTGTCATGGAGAGGCGACAGCAGCAAGCCACTACGGACTGGAAAAGATGTCATAGTCTGTACGATGACATAAAAAAACAATAAATGCAAGCATGTCAATCCATTAATGGAAACGTGCTATAAGAAATGTAATATATATATATATATATATATATATATATATACACACACCTGAAGTATGCTGTTGGGAGATTCATCTGGGGTCACTTGACATTCAGACGGAATTCCACCACTCTCCTCAGTGCTATTCCCCATTGATGAAGATGGCGAAATAAGCCCAAGGCCACTATAAATCGCAGCATTTTTCCTTGCTGTGTTATCAGAACCCACTTTGATTCGAACCTTCAATGTTCTCGGGTCAGTTGGATTAACTGGTTTATTTGGAACAGGTTCATGTTTTAGGGGGAACTTTTCAATCATTTTAGCAGAGGAAAAACATGAATCTTGTTTGGCTGAAACATCTCCTGATGCGGTCCTTGCAGTATGCAACGAGTGCAGACTGCGGGAAGCAGTACCAAGCCTCATAGACTGGTCTGCATCTGAGGGAGCTGTAGAATTCTGGGGAGCACCCTGTATAGAAACACAAAGCACACTGCTCATGTAAACTAGAATTTCCCAGGCTGATGAACAGTCAGCCAAATGTTTCTTGTTCTTACTAATTCACCAAATAACCAAGAAGGAAGATTTTCAGAATACCTCCACTGGAAAAACATTAGGAGATCTTGGTGAGCTGAAACTCTGAACTCTTACTGGAGTCTTTGGTTGAGACCAAATTGAAGGAGAACGCTGATAAGTGGGTAAAAATGAACCATACCCACCAAATTTTGCCCCTGCCAAAATAAGTAATCAAGCCATTGTTCTGGATAAGAGAAAGGCAATTGTGTTTCTCTTCTTGATCTTAAAAGTCCAATATGGGTGACTTACCCAAATTCTCAGCAGAAACCCCACCTTCAAAATCTTTTTGAAGATGGCCCAACACATTCTGAAGCTTCTCATCCTTCAGTGAAACAGAAAGCACACATTACTAAACAAAAAAAAGCATATGAGCAACAAAACAAAAATGTTTCATTAGAACATTTTTCAAGGATGAATTGTGACAAGCTCTTACTAGCTAGAGTAACCATGATCTATCAATACCCAAACCAAACCCAAAAAAATAATAATAATAATAATAACAATAATAATAGTAGCAACAATGGAGACAACAAAGTTAATAACTTTGAGACAGGATAGCAGCAACATTTGATTTTTCTACTTATCAAAACTCCCTTTCATATTCTACTAAAACAAAGCCCGTGTATTTAGTGATATATATATATATATATATATATATATATATTATCCAAGGATATGAATTTTTTGTAAACTTGAATGTATTCGAACCAGAATCTTACTTCTCTTTTATTTGTCGTCCAATGATATGAATTTTCCCAATTTGAATGTATTTAAACCAGAATCTTACCTCACTTCATCTATCATCAGTACAAAACCATATCAATTGCCTCAATTACATCTAACAGCTAAGGTACATTCCACAACTGCATATTCAAAAATGTTTATTTCCTTCTCTCAGTGATTGTGATTCAAGTAGTTACATAAAAAAAACACCTATAACTAATGTTATAGAACTTAAAATCACGTATTCCAAGCATCAAATTATGTAGTCCAATTAAGTTTTAACAATCTGAGTGAAAAATCCTTTCATCCCTAAATCCTAATTGATCAACCAAGCAAACACAATTTCAACCTAATTAAATCAAAAACATAATTAAACTCTTACAATGTAAGAGAGTGCTATGTCAGGGTCAATGTTTGTGCCATCCTTGTAATAGCAAGCCTCGCCCTCTTCAAGCTCGGTGTCTTCCATCTCAACCCTGCCCAATACCAACTAACCCTAACCCTAACCCTAACCCTAACCCTAACCCTAGTCCCCAAAAACCCTAACCCTACCCCAATAAACCGCCTTCCCTGAAGTCCAACATATCACTCCTATAGCAAAGAACTCCTCAATCCGGAAAAATAATTCAAAACCCTAGAAATCAGTTGTTCTGAAACCAACTCAATCCACGCAATCACAAACCCTCATTGAACCCACTTGATCATCCACGCTATAAATATACGCATAAACCCAAGTAAATTGAACCTGCCTACAAAGATCACTTTTTTTGTGAAACAATCGAACGATTAGAGCTCCGAAACCCACACTCTTCTTCTATAAACCGCACTTGATCGCGAGCGAATCGATTCAAAACGATACGATTTGGGGGTGTATGATGCGCATAGATGCTGCAGAGAATAGCTGTGTTTTTTTCTTTTCCTCTTTGTGCATTTGTTTAATTATTTTCCTTCCTTGTCCCCCTTTTTCCACTTTTGGCCCAACTCTCAAAAAATTATATAATTAATAATAATAATTTCACATAAACTCTTAAATAAGTAGATTTTTTTTTTTTTTTTTGTGGGGCGGGGGTGGGGGGTTTGTTTGAGGTGTTTTAATTAAATAATTAGATTTATTTTCTTCCGATGTTTGTATTTTGTGGTTTTGAATTGGGTGGTAATATTATGGTTGTGCTTGGGTTTTAACTCTTAGAATGAGATTCCCTATTTTAAAACATTAATGTTATTATATTTTTTTCGTATTAATATATGTACAATTATATATTGAGATTTTAAGATTTCATTTGATAACATTTGCATTTACTTTTTTTTCATAAATTAAAAATATAAGTTTGATAATTTAGTTTTTATTTTAAAAATAAATAATTTTAAAAATACTAAATTTTTGTAAATCATAAAAAAAAAATGCTTTTTTCATTTGTTTTGTAAATAACTTTTCATTCTCTCTTCCCCTTTCATTGCATCCAGCCATACTTACCTCTTGTTACTATTACGAATAAATATCTTTGGACACCTCTTCAGACGATCACTTTCTCCCACTTGTCGCAACCTTCATCCGCTACTATCATCCACAATCATCGCCACCACATTTGCCACAACTTCTATTTATCGGTCTTTACCACAACTTATTACCTCCACCCTACACCTACCATCCTCATCCAACCAGTCACCACCTCCACCCACAGGCTTTCTCTACAAGCTGCCACATCCGACCACAACTTTGCTTACCGGCTAACACCTCCACTCATCACTTTTTATTACCTATTGTCACATTCACTCACCAGCAACCACCTCCAACCATCATTTCTAGCCACCCATTGTCACCACTTGCTATTAATATTTCTCACAACTTCGTCTACCTTCTTTCACCACTTTCAGCCACTGCCAATCATATTTACCAACTCCTCCATTTTTAAGTGCTTCAACCTCACCACCATCAATTCCTATTGTTAGACCACATCAACCATTGTCGCTTATCATCGTCACATTCGACCATTATATATTCCCACCTCGAACAATTCTCTTAGGTTGCTCATTTCCCGGTAGCATCTCTTTCTACCACCCTTGGCTTGTTTTTAAAAAAAACACAAAAATATATAGTTTCTATACATGTTTTCTAATTTGTGTTTTTTAGAGTTGGAAAAAAAATTATTTATTGTAAACAAAAATATATATAAATGTTACCAAATAGTTCCTAGGAAATTTAAACATGCATTGCAGTGATGTATGGGTATCACACTCTTTATAATTCAAAGAATAAGAATCAAAAAGTCTTTTGCGTAATGACTTTGGTAGCTTCACAATAGACTAATCTCCTCATTAAAACTTGATCAATAACAAGTGGTGCGAGAGTTGTTGCATCCCTCCATGTCATGCCAAATGTAGTGTGGCCCGAAAATAAAAATTGTACAGAAAAATTGTTCAACCAATGAATCGTTACTCTTTTACTTACCTCTTCAAAACATTAAACCCTCGTTATATTGTACTTAATGGGGTGAAGAAGAAAAAATGACGGGGAGAGAGAGAGAGAGAAGATGGCGAATAATGATATGCATTGGATTATTTGTGTGATTGTGTGAAGAAAAAAAATGAAAATGGAAAGTATGCGCATAAAGGAAAAAAACATGTTTTTCGAAAGTTGCAAATAATCAATACTAATAGAAAAGTCAAAAGATAAATTATCCACTAAAAAATTAAAATCGAAAAGTAGTAGGACAGTTGTGTGTAAATTATACAAACTCATAGCAAATTATAGTTGGCCCAATTAGTTTAGAAATATTATATCATGTACGCTTGGCATTTAGATGTACTTTATAGTTATGTATTGCCGCTAGCCTCCCTTTATATAACCTAAGGTGTCAGGTCTCAATCTAAAATGTCAACTTCATCATGGAGGATATGACGTAATTGAGACACTTAAAAACTATATTTATACCATTGAGAGAGAGAGAGATTAACTATCTAGTACTCTATGAATCCTTATACTAAAATCAATCACAAACATTTTTTTTCTCGAGAATCTCTCTCTCTCTCTCTCTCTCTAGTTTCAATTTAGTACAACACCACACTACCAGTCTACCGCATATTGTGGCACCGTATTGGCATTGCCATCGCCTAATTCGACCTTATCACCACTGCAACCATTTAACTTGTCGTTCAAATTTAAAATAGCTACTTAAATTTTATATATTATGAAACAAAAGAAATAAATGAATTTCATATTATAGCCAATTTGGTAAACATGTGTTGTTAGGCATCATGGCATCAAAACCTATTTTCTTGAAACCATTAACTACTTCTTTTCAATAATTATCTTAAGTCACAATTGTTCATATAGTCAAGCAAGAAACACAACCTTTAGATCAAATAATCTACGAATAAATTATTGTTTTGAGTTAAATTTATATGTAATATTACGATTGCCAAAACATCAAATTGGTTGGGTTATACATTTGTTATGAACTCGCAATTTGCATGCACATTTATATAATTGTCTTGGACTAACATACAATAGTTCAAGCTAAATTTTCGATAAACATATTGGATATAAACATACAAGGTGGGAAAATTTGTTAACAGTCGTGAATTTTGAAGCAATAGATAGCCCATGATTATATGATTTTTGGACTTCTCAACTATTATATAAGCCGTATACGAAAAAAGATTTATAGCGACAAAAATTATGTGACGAGCATAAAGTTGTTAAAAGTAAGAATTTTATGACAAAAAACATGAGTTGTTGCTAAAAAATTTAATTTATGATTTTTTGTGACAATTTTTTATTTGTCACATAATTCTCATCGCCAAATGAGTGGCGAAAAAAATAGATTCAGCATCCTCAAAAAGACTACTGGCAACTATTACTATTTTAGCGATCACGAAAAAATCGTGACTAAAAACTGATTATTAGTGATAATATTTTTGACTTATCACTAAATCTTAAAAAATTTCTAATAACAATGCAAATTATTGTCATAAAATATATAATTGTATTTTTGTAACATTTTTTTTGTTTACCACTCAAGTGTGGCAAAAATATAGACTTGGTGTAAAAAAAAGCTTTAGTAACAATAATTTTATCGACCACAAATAAGTTATAACAAAAATATAATTATTTGTGACAACATTTTTGGCTTATCTCTAAATCTTATTACTTTAGTATTTTGTGACAACACAAATTATTGTCACAAAATATATGTTGGGAGAATTTCCAACACCGACATAAAATACATGCTCGGGGATCCAGAAAATACATCTTTATTAAACTTTCAACAATTTACAGAATCTGAAATT
>JAULJZ010000019.1:10500414-10518113 GCA_032270985.1 Heliamphora pulchella | reverse complement strand
TTGAAAACGATTTAAAAGTGTTCCACTCCCCCCCCCCCTCTCTCTCTCTCTCTCTCTCTCTCTCTCTCTCTCTCTCTCTCTCGTGGGACTTGGTGCATTCTCAACTTTAGCAACCAAGTACATTCTCTTTTTAAAATATTATGAAAATTCTTTTCAATTTTTTTTTGAAAATCATTTTTGAATATAATTTTTGAAAAATACTACCAAAAAAGGCCTTACTATTTTCATTCCTCCTTTGTCTCCGATATATAGGATGCCTCAATGGTTTAGGTTGCATTTCCCCTATGGACTCAAGTTCGACTCTCCTTAATATACCTATAAAAAACTTTTCATTCCTCTTTTGGAACTTGGTAGAATCATTGAATTAGATGGAATAAGGAGGAATTAATAGGAATATGTAATTTTTAAGATTCTGTTTCGAATTGTTCACAATTTGATGACGTAGTGAGGTTTATCATTTAATTATTTTTGTTCTTTATTTTACCCATTTTTCTAGATTGAACATCTTGGGTGAAGGCAGTCAGTTGTCTTCTCTCTTTATTGTTTGGAAATAAATGATATCATTTCATACTTCTCTTTGAATTTCTTCCCATCCAAATTCATTTGTGCAAACTAATGTTACTTGGAATGCAGATCATTTTGTTACATGGAACCACAAGAGGAATATGGCATTCCACATGCTCTAGGATGTGGTTAGATAAGGGAAGGCTTAGATAGGTCACACTATTGGAATATATTGAGATAATTTCATTTTGTATATCAATTAGGCGTTGAAACGTAATCCTACAAAATGCAATTCTACTTAGCTTTGAAGTGGTCCTGTAATTAGATTAACCATAAAAAATTACATCCATGTGTATTCTATATAAGTAGGAGCCATTAGTACCTCACGACCCCCGTTTTTAGATCTTATTCTATCAAAAACTCCAGGCTTTCTAGATTTCAATATCTCATATTTTTGTTTTTTCCCCCCACAAGGAAGCCACTGTGGAAATAAATAGGAAGTTGAATGAATTAGAGTTTGAGAGTAGAGGCGTACCAGTTTAACTTTTTGGGTTCCCAAATCATAACTGCTGAATGTGGCTTAAACCTACTGTTTTTGATAGGAGAGGAAAAGGGCATATTTAGCATATGTATCTTTTTACGTATGTGTGTGTGTCTTGAAACAAATGTTTGGTTATTAACATTCTCTCCAATTGGAGTAATTTTTATGACCTTACCATTAGGGTTAACTTCCAACACTTTAGAGTGCAAATTTTGTTTAATTTTAATGGTTCAAGGAGTTAATTTTGGTCCACTTGAAGTGCAAAAATGAATTGCAGACTTGTGTTCTAATATAATGTTGGTTTTATGTGGCTGATTTTGCCATTGCTTTATGTAAACTGGTGGAAGCAAAATGCTTTCTTTAAAGGTTTTCAGCAAGTATGGCTATGCCTTGGTGTTTATTTTCAGAATTCATGGCTTAGAGCAGTTTTAGAGCCAGAATTCATATGCATACATATGTATGTACACACACATGCTTAAAAATGTGTAAATGTTACTTTTCTTAATTCTATTTCATTTCCATGTTTATTTAGTGGATGCTGGGTATAAAGTTGAATCGTGTCCTTCATGTTTGAGTTGGCTCCCTATAATTTAATGAAAAGTTTAGTTTAAACTTGGCCAAGATAAGTAAGATATTTTTGACCATATTAAATGAAGGATAGAAGGTAAATGATTCCCAAGGTGACATTTAAAGTTGCCTCCCCCCTCCCCCACAAAAAAAAAAAGAAGAAAAAAACATGAACAGATTGTTGAAGTATAATGGTTCTCATGGGGGCTGTAAAAACTTGAAAAGAATTTAATGATACATAGTTTACGCAAGCATGAGAGTTTAACAACAAAAATAGTTTAACTGATGCCTGAGAACTATTTGAATTTGTCTTGAGTTATTTAAGCTCTGGAAGCACTTGCTATTTAATTGAGTGTAAGGGTAACTCAAGTGACACGAGTTTTCCTACCGCCATCCATGACCAGGTTTCTGGTCTCAAATCCTGGTGTCCCCTTCCCGCTTACCAATTAAAAAAAGAACTTTCCATTTAATTCAATAATATTATCACGTTGAACTCTTGTTGTTTCCTTTCCTTAATATTAATTTTATCAATTATATTGGCCCAGAAGGTGTTTACTTTATCAACTTGTTTCCATTTTTGATGATTTACATGCATATGTGTTGCTTCTGTTACATACAGTACAAGTTTATCGTTGATGGCGAATGGCGACATGATGAGAACCAGCCTTTTGTGAGTGCGAATTATGGCACAGTTAACACCGTTCTCTTAGCTAGGGAATCTGATTATGTTCCCGCAATCCCAAGTCCACATATGCATTCCGGTTCTAACATGGACGTGGATAATGAGGCCTTTCAGCGTTTGGTACGAGTCGGATACTATGAACTGTTTTTTACAGATTGTTGCCTGTACCCCTACATTTTTCTTGTCATTTCTTTCAAGTGAAATTCTTTTAAACTTACGACATGCTAAGTATTTTTCTATTCGATATGCATTTGTATTTAAAGCTATATGTTTCCATTAGGAACTCCTAGTATTACTATTCTAGTGTGTCTTGATGGTCAAGTCAGATTCTGGTTTATCTCTGCGTGACAAGAGCAATTTAGTAATGTTGCTATTGCTGAAGGCAGACATCTGGGCCCATCTCTAAGGCACACGAGCGTGTTTATGATGTTGCTATTGTTCTGGGCTCGTTTGACCTTCTTACCCTCTTAAAATTTTCCCTTCTAACTTTTCTATTGCTAATGGAATTAGCTTTACTGGCTTAATTCAAGCGCTTCTTTTTTTCTTTCTTGTAAGTGCCCAAATAAAAAATAATAGGTGTACTTAAAAGTGTGAAAAGTATAGCCCCTTTGAATCTTGGAATTTCTTTCAATAATCTAGAATTTAAGAGGCAATTTTTTCCATTTAGAAAATGTGAAAGGTAAGTGTATAAATCTAATGGAGGTTTCCCTAGTTTGGAATTGTGATTAAGGAGTACATAAAAAATAAACATATGGAAAAAGCCTTCTTCCGCTAGCATTCGTTGTTTGAGGCATATTGATTGTAGAAGGCATATGGGTTGTTGTAATCCCCATGGAATCTATTCCCATGAATTTTGGTTCAAAATCCTTTTAGATGTCCTCAAAAGTCAACGTACACAATTTACAAGTTTGCTAAACTATCCTATTGAAGTATAGGATTGGAAAGTTGCTGCACTTTCTATTTTCTAACAATATGAATGCTTAAGTTTATTTTCTAACACATTCAGGATGAGGTCCCATGGTATATGTTGTTTGCTGAGAATAAGTAGAAACAAAACTGAATATATGTAGTATAATTTTAGCAGTACTAGGAGTATAAATGGTGAAAAAGTAAATATTCAAAACCAAGAGATACCTAAGAGTGAATATTTTCGTTATTTAGGTTCGATTATTAACAAAGATAGAGAGATTGCAAATGATGTAATCTATAGAATCAAAGTTGGTTGGCTCAAGTGGAAGAGCGCTTCTGGAGTTTTATGTGATCGACCGATACCTACAAGATTAAAAGAAAAATTTTATAGGACAACTCTTAGACCAACGATTATATATGGGACAAAATGTTGGGCTGCTAAGAAAGATCATATAAATAAGATGAGTGTTGCAGAGATGAGAATGTTAAGGTGGACGTGTGGTAAGACTAGAAAAGATAAAATTAGGAATGAAATGATATGCAAAATGATAAGAGTTACACTAATTAAGGACAAGTTGAGAGAAATAGATTAAGGTGATTTGGACACATACAACGTAGACTAGTTGATGCAGCAGTAAGAAATAGCAACAATATCATGAGTAATGAAAATACTAGGGGGAGGAGTAGACCTAAATTGACAAGGGATGCCGTATTAAGAAAAATATGAATCTATTAAAACTAACTTAAGATATGGTTTTTAACAGAGTAGAATGGCGTAAAAAGATTCATGTAACCGACCTCAATTGATTGGGACAAACGCTTAGTTTGATTTGGTTTGGTTATGAATGCTTAAGTTTGAAGGGTAGTTGTGGAAACTTGTATTTTTCTATTTAGTGGGAATACATTGAATGGTTTTCCCCTCAAAAAGTTGAAATGTCTGAGATGGATAAACAATATGGGACAAAGGGATAGATACACTGAAACAAAGGAGAATGTTTTATGCTTAAGCAACTGATCTGTACAAGCAAACATATGGTACACTTTCTTGCATTATTTTACATTGCATGTTTGCTTCTTATATCGAAGAGGTTTGGACTTAGAATGTATGACTAGAAAATCTTCTTGATGTATTTTGTATATCATCTTGTACCTTATGTTTAGGTCAGAGTTTCAGATGGTACAGTGCGTGAAACCTTGCCAAGGGTATCAGAAGCTGATTTAGAGGTCTCCCGTCACCGTATTGCTGTATTCCTGTCCGCACACATGGCTTATGAGCTGCTTCCTGACTCAGGCAAGGTTTGAATGATTTCTCCTTGACTTTCCTGAATCATGGCTACATTTTGGAAGATCTAACGAACTTGACCAGTGCAAATATGTTTCGTTTTTCTCTTATAGATAAATGTGACTTGCAGGTCATTGCCTTAGATGTCGATTTACCTGTAAAGCAAGCATTTCATATTCTGCATGAACAGGTATCTTTTTATTGGTTGGTTAGCGTACTGAAAGCACTTTATTTTCGTAAACAAGAAAAATACTAATATGCTTGGAAACGTAGTGTGTTGCCTTGCTGGAGAAATTACTAATATCTCGTCTGCTGGGTTGTGGGCTTATTGATTCCATCCATTGTTCACTTGACTTGGGTGTTTGAGATCTGATAATGCAATATTCCAGATTGTTTCAGACCTTAAGGAGTTAGCTGCTAAGATCTGACTGTTAATGCAATATTCCAGATTGTTTCTGACCTTAAGTAGTTAACTGCCAATTCCCTTGTTATGCAAAAGTTTAATTTTAAATTACTTAACACAATTTGACTCACATCAAGTGAGCCTATGTAGCATGGACACGGACATACGATACGACACGGACACGCCGACATGTCAATTTTAAAAAAATGCACGGCACGACGTTAAAATTTTATATTTTTATACATTTATTATATGTCAAATATATAAATAATTTTTTAATGGTAATTAAAAATATACAACATATTACTAATTAAATTAAAGTCTTATATTTCTTTTTATAAATATTTCAAAATATATTTAATATGCATAATTTGCGTTTTGAAGAATGCAAAATATTGTTACTATGAAGAAATTCATCATATAGAAAGTGTTCGGAGAGTTCAAGAAGTGTCATTGAAGTGTTCGTCAAGTTTCGAAAAAGTGTATGGCATTATAAATTTAATTTCTTAATTAAAACACGTTTAAAAAATGTTGAATACGAATTTAGGAGTCTTTGAAGAGTGTTCAGAGAGTGTCGTGTCCGACACAACACGCTACCATCGTAGAAGTGTCCATGCTTCTTAGAAGTGAGCTTTTATTATGTAGGTTGGATCCATCCAAGATAGAATACATCTGTGAATTACTTCGCTTGTGTAAAAAGAATACCCTTTGATTCCAACTATTTTTATTTATTTATTTTAGGTGTTAAACCTAGGTAATGACCTATGCTGCTTGCATACCCATAATTAAAGGGATCAAACCAAATGTAATTCGCACGGTGAAAATCAATTTGTTATTGTTTTTGTTTGGTTGAGATTTGATGAGTATAAAACTCATTAGATTTTAAAACTTGATTTATAATGGGTAGATGACTCGTTATTTTATACTTTCAAATGTAATTTAGGTGAACATTTGGGTTCACGAATTTTATGACTACACCCATTGAGTGGGTTGCTTACGTATCCAAGTTGGGTGCAAAATTCGGATCATAATCAAGTCAAATGTAGTTCAAGAATGTAAATTTTATTTATTTATTGTAAAACTTCAGAGGTTCATTTAAGAATTTAGAAATTATGGCATCACTGTAAGAAGAGTGTATCTAGCCTAGGTGGCACCTACTCCTTTACCAATTATACGTAAATTCGAAATTTTATTTTGTTTTAATTTTGTAATTGTACCCATTTGAATGCGTTGCGTACATATTCAGGTCGAGATTAGCTTGGGAGTGGAATTAAGTCAACGTACGTCCGAGAAACAAATTTATTTATTTATTATTTTTTTATTTTGAATTTATTGAGTATAAAACTCATTTAATTTTTCAAGGCATCACATTTAGGTGGGTCACAAGGTATTGTAACCTCACTTGAGTGAGGTTACATAGCACCATGACCACACTGATTTAAGTGGATTCATATTTTTAATTTATTAAATAAAAATTTAAATTTCACTTATTTGTTAATGTACTCATTTAAATAGGTTTATATATCCCAATTGTGTGCTAGGCCTGGTTAGAATCAAGTAAAACAATATAAATGAATTCACATTTTTAGTTTATTTAAGTGAAAATTTAAGTTTTACTTGATTTGTAACTGTTTAAAAAGGTTGACTATATATTCGAGTCTAGCATAAGGCCGAATTGGAATTAAATCAACCAATTTAAATAAATTCACATTTTTAATTTATTTAAGTGAAAATTAAGTTTCACTTGATTTGTGATTATACCTATTTTACATAGTTTGCCTATGTATCCGAATCGGGCGCAAGGTTGGATCAGAGTCAAACCAATCGTAGTTCTAAAATAGAATTTGGGTTTTGACAATTATATTTGTAGTGGCTTTGAAGAAGCTAGAATTTAAATGTCATGGAGAGCTTAATAAAAATAAGTTTTAGCCATGCAAAACTTAAATTAATTGTAGCCTTCGAGGCTTTACGTGAAACAACATGCCATTTTTTTTATCTTAATATCATTTTGGAGAGCACAAAATTGTTCGTATTTTTTTTATGGGACATTGAGGTAAGTTTGGAAAGTATAAAACTATCTGTTTATTTGTTGGATTAAAAAGCAATTTTTGAGAGAGCTAATGGCTGTCCATTTTTGATTGTGCTAAAAAACAAATTTTTGAAGAGCTAAAGGCTGTCCAGATTTTAAATAAGTTAAAAGTCAATTTTTGGAGAGCACAGAGGTTATTTAAATTTTAAGTGGGCTAAAAGCCAATTTTTGGAAAATACGTAGGCTGTCTGTATTTTAAGTGGGTTAAAAGTCAATTTTTGGAGAGTACATAGGTTGTTCGAATTTTAAGTGGGTTAAAAGCCAATTTTTTGAAGGACCCAGTGGGCTGTCCATTTGAAGGACCCAATGGGCTTTCTAGTTGAACTAAAAAGCCATTTTTTTTAGCACATGGATTGTCCATTTCATTTTGGGTATGTACGAAAATGCTGAAAAGAAGTTAAGCTAAAATGGCAAGAGAATGTTTTTTCTTTATCACAAAATGAAGAAAAGTGAAGTTACCATTCTTCATTTTTTATAAAATTCTAGACAGGTCTGAGAGTCGATTTATACAAAGATGTAGGAACTTATAACTTGGAAAAATGGCGAAGAGGAAAAAGATTAGAAGGGACTAAGGAAGGATTAAGGTATAAAATATAAAATATTATACCTGCAGATTATTAAAGAAAGAATGCTTCTCAAAGAACAGATCTCTCTTTGTTTTTCTTGAAACCTTCTCAGTAATGGTTTTGAATCCCGGCAGTTCACCTTCTCCCTGTATATTTTGTTTTTAGCCGAAGGTCTATGTGCTCTTTGCCTTTTGATTTCCGCCTTTGATCTTTGAATTCCTCCTAAGCTCTCCCCTTTATATTTGTGATGATGATTTTCTGAAGAAATGTCTCAGATTGCCGAATTCTCAAAATGCTCCTGAATGACATTTCTTTTCTATTTTTTGCCCCTGCTGGTCACTAGTATTTCCTTTGATAAGTGCCTCCTTTCTTCATGCATTACGTACACGTGTATATATAGAAACTTGAGTGGCCTAGCAAACACGTCCCAGACTGCCACGTTTTGCTGATAGTGGGGTAAGTGGCATATGACATGGGTACCACTTCTCCAAGTCCAGCACATTTGACTTTTTTTTTTCTTTCTTAAACTTAAATCAATTGATTTATTAGTAGGAGTCACGTCTCCTTCTATAAGTGTATATATATATATATATATATATATATATATAAGTTTAGCCCTGTGTAATTTAAAAAAAAAAATTATTATTCAACATTCCCGAAGCTACATTTGTTAGAAGTTCATCTTTGTTTTTAGATCATATTTATGTTTCTCTTCTTTACCATGTTTGCTGGGATTCAAGTTTTTCTGACAACAGTTTTGTATGTGCACCCTTCTGAGACTATTTCCAGGGAATTCCTATGGCTCCTCTTTGGGACTTCTGCAAGGGACAGTTTGTTGGTGTTCTTAGTGCTTTAGATTTTATCTTGATTATAAGAGAGGTATGTATAGAGTACATACTTGTATATATTTTCAGTGCAGACACGCTCCTGTTATTGATACAATTTATTAGCTTGTAAGTAGGCTTATGTGGTCGTTATCTTTTAGTTTGATTGCATATAAATTCAGGGGTTATAAACTGGACGTGTAACTTTTCTAGTTAGCTTTTAAATTTAGGTTTTATAAACTGGACATATAGCTTTTCTAGTTACTATCTTTTTGCTGTTAAGTCAGATGTGAACTAGCATGAGATGACTTCAACAGCTGTTTGCGACCTGTTTTGCAGATTGGTAGTCATGGTTCCAATTTGACAGAGGAAGAGCTTGAGACACACACTATCTCTGCTTGGAAAGAAGCAAAACTGTATCTGAACAGACAAACTGACGGGAAAGGGAGGGCATGCCCAAGACAACTGGTCCATGTGAGTGCTTACCTGTGGCATGGTTAGATGTTAGTTTGTAAGTGGATCACCAAGCTGGCTACTTCAAAAATATTAGTTATTGAAGTCTTGAATAGGGAAATTTTTTTTTGCGGGGCTGGCTTTGCCTGTTGGCATATTTGCTTTGCCTGTTGGCATATTTGCAATGAGTGAAGATGGAACCTCCTTTCATAACTATCTTTTCTTCTGGCACTTTTGACCTCCTTTACAACAGTTTAATTGCAGCCTTGCTTATGAACATCTTGAGCATTGACTCAAAAAAGCCATACTATGGGCACAAATCTAACTGTGTCACTTTCGAAATTAGGTTATATTTATCCTGCCATAAATAACTTGTGTACTGTTACATTTGTTGTACGGTATAATTTTATTTTTTATTTTGGAAATCCAATCAGTAATTGTTGATCGATATTATTATATAGTCTGTAGAGTTTCCATTTTGATTACTATTGTCTTTGATCTCCTTCTACACATGTCCCTTTTTTGGGTGTTTTGCTTCAGAGAGAGGCATTTTCTTCATTTCAATATTCATTATAGGCAAGTCTTCTCCACCGACTTTTATGGTGACTGTGCAGGCTGGGCCAGATGAGAATTTGAAAGATGTTGCTCTAAAGATTTTGCAAAACAATGTGGCTACAGTTCCTGTTATCCATTCATCTTCAGGCGATGCCTCATCTCCTCAGCTATTACATCTTGCTTCACTTTCTGGAGTATTAAGATGTAAGGTTTTCAATTTAGTTTCGTAACTAACGTTTGGTGTTTTCTTACTAACGGATGGATTTGCTAATTTTCAGGTATTTGCAGGTACTTTAGAAAATCTTCTGCTTCATTACCGATTCTCCAACTACCAATCTGTGCAATTCCTTTAGGCACATGGGTTCCGAGAATTGGAGAACCAAATCAACGGCCATTAGCAATGTTGAGACCAAATGCCTCTCTTGCTTCAGCATTGAGTTTGTTAGTTCAAGGTATGACTGATGTATCCTAATGTTAAGAGAATATCATATTAGTACTTTCTGGGCGGTGCAAACATGATCTTGAGCCCTGATTATTTCTGTCAAGGTCCTCATAATTGTTTTCTTGGTTTCTCACTGGAGTATGCAACACATATTGCGATAATCATGGCTAGTTTTGCTGTAGAGAGTCGAGAAACCATGATGATCTTGAGCCCTGATTGTTTCTGTTAAGCTCCTCATAATTGGTTTATTGGTCTCTCACTGGAGTTTGCAATCCATATTTCGATAATCATGGTTAATTTTGCTGTAGAGAGTTGAGACCATGCTTAAGTGCCAGTAAGTTGAACGGTGTTGCTTCATTCGTTGTTTTTCCGATTTGCTAGCTGGTCTTAATGAGCTTAAAAGAAGTGTTATGTCATGGTTTGTTTGTTGGGGTTTGAACTATTGTGAGATCTCGTTCTCCTACTTTAGGTATTAGCTTCGGATTGGTGTTTCTTACTGGACAAATAAATTCATATGTTATTCTGACATGATATTGTGAGCTCTTCCATAGGTTTGGAGTATCCGTTTTTGATGTACATATTTTCTTTGAAGTCATTGTGAGCATCTTCATGGTTTGGAGGTATCCTTTTTGCTGTTCATACTTCCTGCTGTTGAGGCTAGCTGGGTATACATTTGGGGCCTGTTGTTAATGGAGTTGTCCCACCAGTGAATGCTATGATGCTTAGTGGTTGGTGTTAAAATGTTTTGGTTAACAGAAAGCTTGCAAATTAGCGAATCTAGGCAGGGAGGACATTTATGGGTGGTTCTTAGTGCAAAACAGGGGCCACAGATTCTCCTGCAACTGCAATTGTTTTTTGATAGCTTAGTTATGCCTACTTCACTTTCGCTATAGCTTTGGCCGAGTGTGGAACGGTGTGTTTGGGTTTTTTCATTTATTTTTTTCTTTCGTTGCTTAAAACTATTCCATATTTGGTTTACAATTTATGGATAGGGAGGATAATGGGGATCAGATTTGGTGATAATACTTCACTTATACTTCACATTTTTTGAGAAGGCTTCACTTGTACTTCATCTACTTCCCATTCTCATGCTATCACAACTTTTGGCTTTGCAGCTCAAGTTAGTTCAATACCAATTGTTGATGACAATGACTCATTATTAGATGTCTATTCTCGAAGGTTAGTTCTAGTTTTTATATTGGACTTGGCATTGTGATTTAGATTTCAATTGCTATTTTACAATTAAGAGTGATATGTCCATTATCTTTTTGACACTTGACAGTGATATCACATCTTTAGCAAAAGACAAAGTTTATGCTCATATTAATCTTGAAGAAATGACCATTCATCAGGTTAGTGTTTCAATTTGTTATTCCTGAGGTAATATGCTTGCCAAGTATAGTAACCTTAGATATGGTAATTGGAATGTGCCAATGTAATTCATGAGATGTCTTCAATGAATTAACTGGAATCACCCATTGATGTTAAACAAGAAGGAAAACCCTGATTTAGCCAGCCAAGTTCTAAAGGGTATTGTTTTGTGTGATTCCTTGTGTTAGGATGATGACTCGATCGTAAGTTGCGGTCAATGATTATTTGTTCTGTTATCAAATCCATTTTCTAATCAACAGCTGCTGATATTTTAATGAGTGTTGGAGTGTTGGTGAAAGCGTGAGGTGCACTTAAGTGCAAAGCCTCGAGCCGTTAGAAGTAAGATCTACTACTAATTGTAGTGAAGTGCACAGTTTTGAAAAATAATAATTAATGAATCCCTTGTCACAATATAAATGAAAAAAGTTGAAAAAAAAAAATCAAAGATAGCGATTAGAGTCTCATGCAATAGCACAAAGGTTGTACGTGCAACTTTTACATAGAAATTTTGTGGCCTATTACATGGAGATTTTTTTCTTCCCCTACAGTGGAGAACTAGGACATTTGAACCTTTGAAGTAGACTTCAATGTTCTGTTGTTTTTACTTGCTCTGTGCTGGAAGTTGGAGCTGTACATATGGTTTTGATGACATTCATAAACAATGCCATCTGGAATTCGGGCCATGTAATTTTGATAGCATTCATAAACATAGATGGCTTAGTTACTGTTTCTATGATCATAAATCATGTTAGTGCAGGATGCATCAATTTGTTGCCATGCAAATGCATTTTGATATACCACCTTTTTCTGACTTGAGTATCTTTAGTGGGGTGGGGTGTTGTGTGGTTGGTGGTTAGGCTGAAACAATTATGAGTACACTGTGACTCCTTTTAGTTGGTAGTTGGTAGTGACATGCATTGTGATGTGGTATCTAATATACCTTGTGTACGCTTATAGGTTGTTTTGTTTTTGCTTATGAGCTGCTATCCCAAATCGCCAGCCAGCGGAAGAATCTGGGCAACACGACGGGGACGTCGGGTAGTATATAATAAACACGTGGGCTACTACCCTAGGATCTCTACCCCTCTCCGGAGTTGTACTCCCCTCGTCACATTGCCAAGAAGCCCTCTACGGGATCAAAGTTTCTTTTGATACCATTTGTAACGTTTCAAGTGGATTATTGGCCCAACAACCTGAATGATGTATAGCTCAAAAATGCTTAAATCCAAGATATTAGTAATACCTCACATGTTTCATTATATATTAGATTAATTCCTCAATTTTTACCGATGTGGGATTGTGATATAACAACTCATGCTTAGAGCTGTTTGGGCAATCATTCGTAGGTTGGTGTAGCATGGAGCATCCATTCCTTGTTTCAGTTTTATGGACGTCAATGCTTTTAAACGGGTTTCTGTTGTGTCTAACTGCAGTACTCACAAAAAATATGTGAAAGAAATTTGAAAATAGCGGTTCAGTTGTTGCTGTACTTCTCACATTATTACTGGAAAATATGGCATCAAGGTTACTTCTAATTATAATGAGTTTAGATGCAATCACAATTTACTATGTTAGTAAACATATGCCATCAAAGTTGTTTGTTAATTGTAATCAATTCAGATGGAATCACGATTACAGCCATCATTTCTTTCTTTCTTTCTTTCTTCTTTTCTTTTGCTTCTCCTTTTTTTTTTGTTCAAAAAAAAAAAAAAAATACAGGCATTGCAGCTGGGACAAGAGTCACCACATTCTATGTATGGGTTGAGCAGTCAAAGATGTCACATGTGTTTACTATCTGATCCACTGCATAAAGTGATGGAGCGATTGGCAAAGCCAGGTGGTTTTCCTTTTCTCTTCTTTGTGCTTTGTCAAATGTTCTAATTTCATCCATTACTAAATCTGAAGCTTAGGAATGTTGTCCGATAACGGCAGTAAGTGTTTTGATTATAGTAACTAATAATATAAGACTAGGAGCCGCTTACTAGCCCAACCTACCTGTCAGAAAATGAGATTTTAACGTTTTTTTTGTTGGGGAAATTGATGTTGGAAATGGCGTGGTGAAATATATTGAAAAAATCATTCTATATTAAAGAACTGCAAGGGTTGAGATACTCTGTGGATAGAGATAGCAATTATATGCCTTACTGAGATGAATAAAGCCCTTTTTAGTTGGATACTTTCCTTCAGCAGTGGGCTGAACATGTAATTCAGTTTCATTTTGCATAACATTTCAATAGTATGGCTAACTGGCGTTATACATCAGCATGGACACTCCTTCTATGTGTGGGTATTCCTGGATTTTATCTTGCTGAGGTGGTGTTGAATTATGGGGATGAGTTTTTATTATATACCCTAATTTTTTGGGTTGCTTCCTGATACACCGTGTTTTAGGGACTTAAAATGTTCTTCATGAAAAGTTGGTTAGGCTGGCCTTCGTTTGGCTGTTCTTCGGTAATTAATTTGATGGGTTAGTGTGAGTGATCAACCTGTTATAGGGGTTGGAAGTCTGTTCCACTTGGATTGTGAGAAGCCAGGTGGTTTCATTAAGTGGGTTGATGAAGGGATGAGGTTTGCTGTGAGGGCTGAAATTGTTTTTGTTTTTGTTTTTGTTTCACAGGACAACAAATCTAATGAATTGTCCTGGCATAGGGGATTGCTACTGTTTTGTTGTTGACTTGAACTTCAAAAGCTTTCTTTGTAGTTCTGCTGCTGTAGTCTTGTATAATGATAATAATGAATCCAATTGAAAAGTGGAATATCAATTACTTGGTTTTCTTGCAAATGTTTTTTCAGGTTCCAACTCCGCACTTAAAGTTATGCCAGTATTTGAGCCCTCTTCTTAATATCTGAATTAAGTTTATGACCACCTATTTTTTTTCTTAGGGGTTAGACGGCTTATTGTTGTGGAGGCTGGCAGCAAGCGTGTAGAAGGCATTATAACACTGACCGACATCTTCAGATTCTTCCTCAGTTAGATGGGCTGATAGCCGCCGGGCTAGAAATGGTGGAAACCTTCCTCCTCCTTTGGTGATTTGGTTTCAAATTCTTCAATTATACCATTGGATTGGCCTCCTTTATCATGGCCTGGTCTTTTAGGATATTAGGCAAAAGTGAGGCATGTAAATTGCAAGGATCTAGCTTTCTTCCTAGTCTATTAATCTTCTCCTCACCCAAATTATTGTTATTATCAAAATTGTAGCTCTACCATTTTTGTGAACGGCATGGGACTCATTGACTTGTCTATGCTGTGTAGAAGAGAGGAATAAAAAACAGGGATGGATTTTGGATGGTTCAAAATTGTTCTGTGCACAGGACTTGCGACTGTGTTGCAGGGATGCGCGTATCAGCTAAAGAATTAGTAAATACCAAATTCTACAGACTTGCTTGAATTTAGACACTATCTAAAACGAACACGAAAGAAATTTACCGCCGTCAGTAATGGCAAAGTTGTAAGTCTTGTTATTGGGCCATTTTCAGTTGAACAAGGGCCTTATGAGGTTAAACTGCCAACGTCGGGTCACAACTTGACTATCCCCGTTTTGCTTTGTGATGGTCATAAGCTTCCATGAATGAAGAGCTCATTCATGGCCCATGAGCTCTGCATCAGATTGGCTTTTGCATATGTTGATCTTAATGAGCTTGATTGTTAGCTCTTTCAGTTGAAGGATTTAATTTTAGAAAACATAAGAGGATCAATGCATTTAGACCATGTCGCAAACTTTCCTGGAGATTTTTAAAAAATGGGTTCATTTTCACCCAGCTCCTCCATTGATCCAATTTGAGTGCAATGCAACTGGTGATGGTGAAACAGGTAAATAACTTTCTTCTGCATTGGGATTGAGCAAAGTCTTAGCTTTCTTTGTTGAGGACATGTTGCTATGTAAGTCTTGACATTTCTGCACGTGTTGTGTTTGGGAGTGAAGCTCACCTAAATGATTGACAATGGTTGGGTTTTAGTGTGATTGACATGCAAGATGATGGTTACAGGAGTTGCCAAGCTGGAAATTAATTTATTCTGTCTGGATAATGACTTATTAGTTTATTTTTGTTTTTAGTATTTTTTTAAAAAAATTATTATTGTTTGTTTTAAGGTTTTCCAATTCATCTCATTAATGCGGCTCAAAAAAAATTAATTTTTGTTAGCCAAAAGATAAAAGAAAGGAAAGATAAAAAAATTAGCCATCCAAGCTAGAATTAATTAATTTATTTTTGTTTTTGATAACTTTTTTTTGTACGTGATATATATATTTTTTATTTTAGGTTTTTTTTTTCTTCTCTGAGAATGGAAAGGAGATTTGATTTTATATTCATAGAATTGTGGGTAGCTGGCCTACAAAACAGAGTTGAGCAGCCAAGATGTACTCTGGAAACCCACAAATGAACTTATTTTTTTAATCCACAACATAAAGTTGCATCTTAAAATTATACTAACCCTTTTTACGACGTAAAAAAAAAAAAAAAAAAAAAAAAAAAAATCCAATTGTATCAAAGATTTGTATGGTATTTTTAGTTGGATATTTCCTTGAAAGCATATATAATAATTTGAATTTGTTATAGAATTATGTATAAACTTTTGTATTATGCATGAATCATGAAACTTTATTGACAACATTTTTTCTAAAAAATGAAAATTGCGATGAATAATATAAATAGTGTTTTAGTGTCCTTGATATTAAAATTAGATAAATTCGACATTTAAATACATTGGGCATTGAACAACCGTACCCAAATTCATGTAATTGTTTTGTGCTCGTGTTTTTTGGATGCAGCATTTTTATTTTGGATTTTTTTTGCCAAATAAAAAAAACATAAATCTGGTGCGTAACTACCCACAAAAGCAGGAGTAGCACTTTCCTTTCGATGTTGTGTACATGAAATGGAGAAGTAAACATCAATATATTTTGAAAAAGATTTTACAAGTCATATCCCAGTGGACATCAGCACATCTATTGATCCCCATTCAAATTAAAAGGGACAAATTGAAAATAAAAAAAAGAAGGTTAAAACATTCAAGAATCTATGTTACAAGTTTCAAAATTTAAGAGCTTTAACCAACTTCACTCGGAGTTGAAAATGTACACGAAGATTAAAAGGACTCGATCGATTATATGAGGCTAGGTGGGTATGAGTGCCAATATTTGGTTCCTGATGATTCCCATGCACTTTTGTATCTCAGCATAGACTGGAAGGTTCTTTGGGCAGCAAGGCTGAAGACTAATAACAGCAGAATCCAGTATCTGGGCTACATCGGCCGGTGGAAACTGTCGTTCTGTACACTTCTGCGATAGTTTAAGAAGATTATACTCGTTAAGAATACACGTAAAAACAATAAAATCCTTTAAATGCTCGATCTCCCAAAGGTGAAACAATTGTAGTATCATGGTGTTGAGCCATGCCATCATGTGTAATAATAGCAAAGAAAAATTCCAACTATGGAAATTATTGCCCAAGGATAAACCACCTCAGTGAACAAAATTAGAAGTTAATTCAAGAGACAATGAAGAAAAGGGAAAATCTTGGAAAGAACAAAAAAGGAATCACAAAAACTATAAAACAAAGAGCTGACAAGATATAAGCAAAGAATGATGATGATGATGATGATGATGATAAAATGATAAACACATATCAAGTGTCCAACCTTCTAAAACAATAATAGTAAAAGAAAATTTGCATTCCATTTTTTCCTTTTTATTTTTTTAATCTTTCCAATATGAAATGAGATGAAAAGGCACTTCTTGCGCTTGACCTCGCAGGTAGCCACCACCAGAAATACCTTGGTTGCACCTGCTGCTTAAGGAAAAAAAACCTTCAGCAACTCAAATCCATTATGAGCATTGTAATAGATGTTGTGGAATGTTTTATATAAATAGATGTGAGGAGGGAAATAGGTTTAAGTTTCAAAACCCTAGTTCCATCTCTTTTTTCCTCACTTTCTCTAATATCCTATATATTCAGCTCTACGCACTTCAACTTGGTATCAGAGCATATAGATCTGACCCTAAAACGAACCATAGTACTCTAGAACATATCCTGGGATAAACACTGTGTGGTGACATCATCTTTCTGACCCTAAAACGAACCATAGTACTCTAGAACATATCCTGGGATAAACACTGTGTGGTGACATCATCTTTTGTACAATGACATCAGCAGGTGGCACGGAAGACGACAATTGACGACCACCTGAGTTGACTTGTGTTGGGCGCCTGATAATTATGGTGATTTTTTGCAAAATTTGTAGAAATCATTTGATGCTCCATTCGCTTCCTTGAAGTTTTTTCATCCTGTCGAAAACCCTAGATATCTGATCTGCTCACTGTGCCATTGTTGCTGTTTTTCGATGGTCCAATCTCTTCTATAGGTGCCAAAAATACTGGTATAGATCACAGTTGGGGTTGATTTGGTGTTTTTGAGTCAGTTTGGTTCTTCAATTTTTCTGAAAAAGATCAGCATCTCTTGTTCCTTGGGGTTGATTTGGTGTTTTTGAGTCAGTTTGGTTCTTCAATTTTTC
>JAULJZ010000019.1:10478734-10500314 GCA_032270985.1 Heliamphora pulchella | reverse complement strand
TCTTGCTGCCATGTGCCATTGGCCTTTGTATCAGCTTGATGTGAAGAATATTTTTCTTCACTGCGATTTGCAAGAGGAAGTCTACATGGAGCAACCTCCCGGTTTTGTTGCTTAGGGGGAGTCTCAGCTGGTATGTCGTCTCCATCGCTCTCTTTATGGATTGAAGCAGTCTCCACAGGCATGGTTTGGTCACTTTAGCATGGTTATGCGCCAATTTGGTCTTCTACAGTCTGGAAAAGACCACACTGTGTTCTATTGGCATTCCTCTGTAGGCTGTATTCTATCAATCGTCTATGTTGATGATATTGTTATCACAGAGGATGATACGGTAGGGATTTTTGAGTTGAAGCTATTTCTGAAATCTCAGTTTCAAACTAAAGATTTGGGTGATTTGAAATACTTTCTCGGCGTTGAGGTAGCACGCGGCAAGAAGGGTATCTTCATTTTTCAGCGAAAATTCGTGCTGGATATTTTAGCTGATGAGGGGCTTCTGCGAGCAAAGGGGGTCGAGTCACCAATAGACCTGAGTGTCAAACTCCTCTCTGATGAAGGTGGTGTTTTTTCTCATCCTGACCAATATAGAAGAATGGTTGGGAAATTGAACTATTTGACAATAATGACAAGACCAGACATCGCCTTTCCTATGAGTGTAGTGAGCCCGTTCATGGTTGCGCCTCGGGTCCCACATTGGAATGCCGTGTTCGAATTTTACGATATCTTCACAGTAACCCTGGTAAGGGGCTATATTTTAGTGATCATGGCCACTCTATGATGGAAGGGTATTCTGATGCAGACTGGGTCGGATGCCCCATTGATCGTAGGTCCACTTCTGGATTCTCTATATTTATTGGTGGCGATCTTATCTCTTGGAAGAGTAAGAAGCAGGACGTGATTTTTCGGTCGAGTGCTGAAGCCGAATATCAGGCCATGGCTCTGGCGACATATGAGATTTTATGGTTCCGTCAGTTGCTTAATGAGTTGGGTGATCCCTGTCTTAGCCCCACAATACTTTGGTGTGATAATAAATCTGCAGTGTATATTGCTACAAATCAAGTATTTCACGAGCGCACGAAACATATCGAGATGGACTGTCATTTCATTCAGTGCGAGAATCAGAATGGTGTGATCGTGTTTGACTCTGTTCGTACTGGAGAGCAATTGGTGGATATTTTAACTAAATCAGTTCCGGGTCCTTGGGTTTGATACATATGTGACAAGTTGGGCATGCTAGATTTATATGCACTAGCTTGAGGTGGGTGTTAGTTTTATTATGATTATTATCTGGTGTTAGATATATATCGGTATTAGTATTATTATTGTATATTTATTATCCAGTGTGTGTTGGTATATGGATGTAATGGAGTTGTCTAGCTTTATTATAAATAAGAGTCTCGCTTATTTTTTTGGGTACGACTTCTCATTATTCTCTGTCTAATAACATATTCCGACTCACACGAGCCTCAAAAACTGTTTTACTTCGCACACTACAAATTTTCGTACAAACTCCATAACACTCGACAGTTTATCAAAACATAAACAACACGTCGTCCTTAATGGTTTTACACAACCTACAATGATTCACACGCAATTCATGTATCTTCATGGGCTTTCACCGTATGACCAAAATCCGCCCCCAACTAATGCATTTTTACGGGTCTTCATCGAGGGACCAAAATCCGCCCTAGCTAATGCATGAATGAACCAAAGTTTTCACGCACACAACCATGTACAAACATCACATTCACATATCAACGTTATCCTCCTAACCATGGAAACCAACGACGATAAAACGAGGCTCAACCCCAAGGGTTAACTCCAAACCTCCAAAACTAGGTCTTCACAAACAATTGCATAAATCTTTTCAATTTTCAAAACTCATCTATTCGAAAACAACACGACACAAATGCTCACCAACCTTATAATAAATATAAAAACGCACAACATGCTTTTTAGCAGCCCGAATATGGCATAAACACGAAATTCGTGATTTAATGTATTTTTAAACGGTAAAAATGCATAAAACTTCACATAGCACTCCTTTAAGACAAGATAGTCTAGGATCCTATCTCAACGAGTTAAAACTCGAAGCTTTGAACACCGGTGAGAAACCAAATTAGCCAAAACGCAATTCTGTTCGGATGAACGAGAAGCCCACGGCAAGGATATCGAGGATCGACTATTCGAACGTCAAGATCCAAACCCGATTCAAGCCGAAAGCTAGAGAGAAGGTAGAGAATATGGGTGATCTTTCTAAAGAGAGGAGAGGAAGCTTGCATAAAAAACTTTGGCGCAAACCTCATGGCATGGACTGCTTTATCAATATCTCACGCTAGGCTGTCCGCTCAAGCGAACAGAGCTCCGCTCGAGCGGTCCCCCACCGACTCAACTCTGTGCCACTAACCCGCTCGAGCGAACAGAGCCCTGCTCGGGCGGTCATCGCTGGGCGAAAATCCGAACAAAAAATGCATGATCAGGCCCACGCATGCATAACATATAAAAAAACATGATAACCAACAATGATTAAAGCACTAACCAACGCATCAAATAAACATTACAAAAATAAAACGGAACCGAGTCTCACAACTATCCCCTCTTAAGGGAATTTAGCCCCTGAAATTTGCCACAAGGTCACGAAGCAAACAACTCTGAATATCTAGCACGGACTTCGAACTCAAGCTCCCACGTAGCTTCCTCGACTCCATGATAAAGCCACAGAACCTTGACATATGCAATGGTTCTCTTCTCAACACTTGCTCCTTTGCGTCCACAATCTACATCGGTCGTTCCTCAAAAGAAACATCTTCATCTACCCGCAACTCAGCCCAATCCAATATGTGTGATGGGTCAGGCTGGTACTTCTAAAGCATGGAGACATAAAACACATTGTGCACAAACGACAACCGAGGAGGCAAGGCCTCTCCAATCCTTTTCAGGATTTCAAACGGCTCGATAAAACGCGGCGGCAACTTTCCGCTAAGGCCAAACCTCATCAAACCTCGGCGTCACCACACTTCTAGAAACACATGGTCCCCCACCTCAATCTCCAAAGGCCTCCTCTTTTGATCGGCATAATTCTTCTGACGATTCTAGGCTGTCACCAAACATTGGTGAATCATAGTAATCTTTTTCGTTGCCTCTCGTATCAAGTCGGATCCCAAAATTGCGGTCTCTCCCACATTTGTCCAACACATTGGCGACCTACACAGCCTGCCATACAAGGCCTCAAAGGGCGCCATCCAATGCTAGATTGATAATTGTTGTTATACGCAAACTCTGCCAATGGTAAATGATCTTCCCTAGAACCTCGAAAATCGAGCACACAAGCTCGCAGCATGTTCTCCAGAAGCAGTATGGTATGCTCGGATTGACCATCTGTCTGAGAATGAAAAGCAGTACTGAAAAGCAAGCTCGTCCCCAGAGCTACCTGAAGACTGCCAAAAGTGCGATGTAAAGCGCGGCTCTCGGTCGAAAACAATAGATACAGGTACTTCGTGTAACCGAATAATCTCACTGACATACAACCTACTGAGCTTGTCCACAGAATTCTTCACGTGATTGAGAAGAAAGTGTGCAGACTTTGTCAGTTTATTAACCACAACCCAAACTGCATCGTGCCTTTTAGGCGATCTAGGAAGTCCCAATACAAAGTCCATCGTGATGTTTTCTCACTTCCATTTCGGTATGGTCAACGACTGTAGCAGCCCTGCAGGTCTTTAAAGCTCTGCCTTCACTTGCTGACATGTAAGGTACCGAGAAATATACTGAACCACATCTTTCTTCATTCCCTTCCACCAGAACTAATAGCGTAGATCATGATACATCTTGGTGCCTCCAGAGTGCACTGCAAGACGAGAATGGTGAAAATCACGTAGTACATCGACACAGCACGACTCTAGCACAAACACTCTCCCTGCCAATCTCAAACTCTGATCCGGACTCACAACCAAATCCGTGGTGTACTTCCCACTAGCAATACGATCCTGTAACATTTGAGCTTCCAGATCTGTCTGCTGAGCCTTCAGCACACGAGCAACCAAAGTAGGCTGTGAAACCACTGAGAACAATGCCGCATTCTCCTTCGTCTCTCCGAGACATAAATCAAACCCGTTGATCTCCCCAAGCATGTCCCACTCTCGCATACCAACAGAAGCTAGTACGCCAAGGGGTCTCCTGCTAAGAGCGTCGGCCATAACATTGGCCTTCCCAAGATGATACTGAAGGTCGAAATCATAGTCTTCCAGGAACTCCATCCACCGTTGCTGGCGTAGGTTTAGGTCTTTCTAAGAAAACGAGTATTTTAAACTTTTATGATCGAAGAAAACCTCAAAATGCTCACCATAAAGATAATGTCGCCATGCCTTCAAGGCAAAGACTATGGCTGCCAACTCTAAATCATGTGTCAGGTAATTCTATTCACGAATCTTCAACTGCCGAGATCCGTAAGTCACAACCTTACCTTCTTGCATCAAAACACAACCCAAACCATCATGCGACGCATCACAATACATTATGTAACCCACACCTCGTTATGGAATAATTAACACTAGTGCACTAGTCAACCTCTTCTTCAATTCCTGAAATGCCAACTCACAAGCCTCACTCCAAATGAACTTAACTCCTTTTGGCATTAGGCGAGTCATCGACGCGGCAAGTCTTGAAAAATCTTTCACGAATCACCGATAGTAGTCTGCCAAACCCAAAAAGCTGTGAATCTCAAACACAATTTTTGGTCGTTCCCAATCCATCACTACGTCGGTCTTCGAAGAGTCCACAGATACTCCATCCCTTGATACCACATGTCAAAGAAACCTCACCTTAGGAATCCAAAATTCACACTTCTCAAACTTCGTATACAGACAATGCTCTCTCAAAAGCCGTAGAGCAATACGTAGATGTTCTTTATGCATCTCCTTAGAAGGTGAGTAGATAAGAATGTCATCTACGAACACAACCACAAAACTGTCAAGATACAGATAGAATATACGGTTCATCAAGTCCATGAACGTCGCAGGAGCACTCGTCAGACCGAACGACATAACCAAAAACTCATAGTGTCCATAACGAGTCCGGAAGGTGGTCTTCGCTATGTCCTCGTCCCTGATCCTCAACTGATGATACCCTGATCTCAAATCAATCTTCGAAAAGCAACTCGAACCCTTTAATTGATCAAAAAAGTCATCAATCCTTGGCATAGGATACTTGTTTTTCATCGTTACTTGATTTAACTTTCGATAGTCAATACATAACCTCAAGTATCCATCCTCCTTCTTAGCAAACAAGGCTAGAGCTCCCCACGGCGACGTACTCGGACGTACAAACCCTCGATCAACCAACTCCTGAAGCTGTACCTTGAGTTCTCGCAACTCAGCTAGTGCAAAACGATAAGACGACATCGAAATAGGAGCAGCTCCCTGAATGAGATCGATAGAAAACTCTACCTCACGACTAAGTAGCAACTCAAATAGATCGTCAGGAAAGACATCTAGATAGTCACAAACCACATGGGAAGCTCTCTTTGAACTCCAACCGCCTCATCCAACATGGGAGCAGAAAAGAGGAAGCCCAGGCTTCCTTGATTTCGCACAACACCAAGCATGGACACTAAACCTTCATCCCAATTGCCCACGAAACAAAAGCAATCACCCTTAGGTGTACAAATCGATACCCTCCGTTAATCACAATCGATAAAGGCACGATAGATGGTCAGCTAATCCATCTCTAAGATGATATCAAATGTGGTTATATCTAGAATAATGAAATCAAACTCTAAACTGTGGTCAACGACCTCTAACTCGCAGGATCTACAAACTTGTCCCAAGACCACATTCTCACCAACCGGGGTCTCTACACACAGCATACTACCCAACGAGTCCATCTCTAACCTCAAAACAGATAAAATAAAGGAATGCAATGCTCCCATGTTAATAAGAACACTGGCCCATGATCTGTATACTAAGAGTCTACATCTGATCACTGAAGTAGTAGCTGTAACATCAAGCACGATCGATGTCTTGGAAAAACTGGGATCTGTAAGGGCGTATACTCTGTCCTGTGGTGCCCTAGTCTGTCCACCATAGCCCTGGACTGTCGACTGTTGCATTAACTGTGCTGAGGCACCCCCATCTGTAACCCTAGAAGTCTGAACTGCTGGGTGCTGTTGTCGGTAGTTTTGTCGACCCTGCGCGGGCTGAACAACTAGTGCGTTTGCTGTGCTCGGCACATTGCCTCCCTGAGGACAGTTCCTGCGAATGTGTTCAGACTGGCCACATCCAAAACAAATTGGCGGCTCCCTCCCCTGCAATTGAACCGGTATTAGACTATGGGACTGCCTCGGCTGTGGGTGATCCACCACATGATGTCCTGGTTGCCTGCACCGAAAGCAAATGAGCTCCCTCTGTTCTGGCCTCCCAGATAAAGCCACTGATGGTGCTGGTGTAGAGAACTGTTGCCGTGATCCAGATGGATGAGAACCAGGGCCAAAGGACCTCTGCCTCTTGTTGGAGCACCCACCTAATTGTGCCTCCGCTCCACCCTGAGGTGTCCTGACCTCCCTGGATCTACAAGTCTCATTCAAAGTGTTCTCGATAACAGCTGCCGACTCCACCAATTCTGTAAAAACTCGCAGCCTCAAACCCTTTTCAAACATCCTCGAACGTAGCTCGTCAGTAGCCACAAACTCCTGTGCAAAACGGGATAAACTGGTAAACCTAGCCTTGTACTGCACGATATTCATCGTCCCCTGAGTGAGAGAATAGAACTCCTCTCGATAGACATCCCTTGAGGAGTCGGGAAAGTATTTCTCTAGAAATACCCTCGTAAAAGTTGCCCACATACCCTCCACGATAGTTCTAGCAAATTTTCACCACTCATGGGCGTCACCTCTCAGCTGGAATGCGGCAAATGCAACTCTCAGGTCATCCTCGACTATTTGTAGTATATCCAGAATCTGGGTCACAAGTTCTAACCATTCTGTGGCTATTGTGGGATAGGGGTCTCCAACAAAGGTAGGAGGGTCAAGACGCCGAAACTCTCGCGTCGCAACCGTTGCCTTCGGCTCGAGTACTCTCGCCCCTCCCCTGGCGGCCTTAGCTATCTGACTAATGGAACCCACCATCTCACGTAGCAATCATACCCCGTCTGCTGGTCCTTAAGGAGCATTAGCATCCCTGGCATCAGAGATTGGCACATCCCCTTGGCCTAAACCACGGCCTCGTCCTCTCCGCGCAAACATCACTTCTCGGTGAAAGCAACATAGAACATAACAACATAAGATTCAGCCCATCAGATTATTGTAGATATAAGTCACATAATCATGCTCACACTTAACTATAGACGATCATGTAAACACATCTCACATGCCGAGGAAAACCAACAAGAGTGACGCGTCAATTTGGGTAACTTAGATTCTTTACCAAAAAATACGTTGGCCAAACGCATTTCTAACTTGGCTTCCAAGTCTGTTAATCCAAACGCCCAAAGGCAAAACCAGTTAATCCTAAGGTTCATTCTCTATGCTCACGCATACATGGCATTTACATACTCAACATGTTATTATACTCATGTTATGAAAACATTTAAATACATGCAATCATGCACACAACTATCCTCACAGGATGATGCAACCTCTTTCCATGGCTCCTAGGTATTCGAACCCAGAGCTCTAATACCAAGTTGTAACGCCCCGATTTCCAAACAAAACCAAACTTTTGTTCATAGCGGCTGTCCGCTCGAGCAGACCCTCCACTGCTCGAGCGGTGAGACACCCGAGAGATTTTGAAGCCAAGAACGAGAAAAATTTTCCAAGCCTAAAAAACATGCTTAAAAACCTTATCTTTGAACAAGGGTGTAAATAACCAAGGAAGGCGTTTGATCCAAACCAAACAATAACTAACCAAAAGTTTCTCTCTTAAAAACAACACATCATCTATACATTGATATAATCGCTCCAAGGCTTACAACATAAGCTTTTTGTTTCAAAACCTTACATATCAAAATATGTTCCAAAAATAAAACAAAAGGAAAACTAAGAAAGTCTTCAGCCGCTTCCGGCTCCTCAAGATCATCCCATGTGATCATGTGTACCTGAAAAAGGTTTTCAAATCTCACACTGTGAGCCGAGGCTCAATAGGAAGTAGACTATCATGAAATAAAAGCTAAACATGCTAACACAAAAAAATATATGAATATTCCGACTCACACGAGTCTCAAAAACGGTTTTACTTCACAAAACCACAAGTTTTCGTACAAACTCCATAACACTTGACAGTTTATCAAAACATAAACAAGTCGTCTTTAACGGTTTTACACAGCCCATAATGATTCACACGCAATTCATGCATCTTTACGAGCTTTCACCGTAGAACCAAAATTTGCCCCAACTAATACATCTTTACGGGATTTCACTGAGTAACCAATATCCGCCTCAACTAATGCATCTTTACGGGCTTTCACCGAGGGACTAAAATTCACCCCAATTAATGCATGAATGAACTAAAGTTTTCACGCACACAGCCATGTACAAACATCACATTCACATATCAACGTCATCCACCTAACAATGGAGATCAACGAACGATAAAACGAGACTCAACCCCAAGGGTTAGCTCCAAACCTCCAAAACTAGGTTTTCGCAAACAATTGCATAAATCTTTTCGGTTTTCAAAACTCCTCTTTTCAAAAGCAACACGACACAGATGCTCACCATCCTTATAATAAATCATAAAAACGTATAACATGCTTTTTAGCCGCCCGAATATGGCATAAATACGAAATTCGAGATTTAATGCAATTTTAAACGGTAAAAACGCATAAAACATCACGTAGCACCCCTTTAAGACAAGATAGTCTAGGATTCTACCTCGGCGAGTTCAAACTCGAACCTTTGAATAACAGCGAGAAACCAAAGTTGTCAAAATGCAATTCTGTTCGGATGAACGCGAAGCTCACGCCAAGGATATCAAGGATCGACTATCCAAACGCTAAGATCCGAACCCAAATTAAGTCGAAAGCTGGAGAGAAGGTAGAGAATATGGATGATATTTCTAGAGAGAGGAGAGGAAGCTTGCATAAAAAGCTTTGGCACAAACCTCAAGGCATGGGCTGTCTTATAAATATCTCACGCTAGGCTGTCCGCTCGAGCGGTCACCCACCGATTCAACTCTCTGCCACTAGCCCGGTCGAGCAAACAAAGCTCCGCTCGAGCGGTCAATGCTGGGCCAAAACCTAAACAAAAGATGCATAACCAGGCCCACGCATGTAAAACATATAAAAAAATATGATAACCAATAACGATTAAAGCACTAACCATTGCATCGAATAAACATTACGAAAATAAAATGGAACCGGGTCTCACAAAACTTAACCACATTAAAATCCCTATTGACACACCAGGGAGAATCTTATCTGAAAGTAACAACTCAACTTTTCCCAAAGCTCCCCTCTCACCTCATCATCTATTAGGTCATACACTCTAGATAAAACCGAGGTCATATACTCTAGATAAAACCAACGAAAACCATCAACAACACTGCAAAAAATACAATACATGGAATAATACACCTCCTGCTCTTCTTTGATAATACATACATGCATACTATACCACGTCACCAAAAGCCCCCAATATATCAACTTGTCACATAAAACCTCTGAATTTGTACCTCTCACACTACAAGAACGATCTTGATTTTAGTGACAAAGGATCAAAGAACCCATTTTTTTTCTTCCTCACCCAAAACATCCATCCCCTCACCTCTGCTATCATGACTCACCGAGCAGTGAATGTTCTTGAGTTCCTTATCCGTTCTCTGTACAGATTAATCATTAGCAGAGCCTCAATAGGTCACCCCTTTAATGCTTCTCTCTTTAAGAGCTCCAAATAAAGATTATGGCTCTTTCTCCAACCCATCTAAAGAAATTCCTGATAGTTCACCGACTTTTGTAACATTCTTCGACACTCACTTTGATACAAAACTCAGTTGGACCTCCGCACTTAACCCCAAAAATCCCCTCAGCCATTAGGATCACCATTCCCAACAGTGCACCGTCCAAGGTCACTGATATGTCCCAAATATGAGACTCATCTAACGGACCACCACCTCTCACTGTGAGGCTCTATAAACTCCATCTCACCACAAGGTCCACAACTGCGCACGGCCAAAAAAGTATTCCCCATAAACTCCCCATTTCTCCTTTATTCTCCACCAAAACTCACAAAGTTTTCACAAACAAATTCCGACAAAAATGTTATGGATACTTCATAACGAAATCACATGAAGACACACTTGGCCACCTGGAAAAAGACTGACCTTCCTCAGTAATCCTCCCCATGCATCGTCAAAGGATGCTTCATATATCGAAATGACATGAAGACACACCTGGCCGCTTAGAAAATGGTGGAACTTCCTCAGCAATCCTCCCCATGCATCCTGACTTTTCAACTAGTCCACCACTATAGGCGGCGAAAGATTTATCGCAAAATAACCAACTAATGCCATTAGATACCGGTGCTGCCACCGACTTTGTCATCTTTGGAATGCTCGACCACCAACGCCAATGTTGAAGATGGCAGCCAGATCTCAAGAAAATCCTTCTCTTGACCGAACTCGACTCCGACCTAGTTGCACAACCTAATGAGCTACTCTTCTCGCAAATTAGTTTATCCTTATAAGAATTGGGCTTCAAAAAGATGAGTTAGTCCTTTTTCAAAACTGTCTCTAGGCCCACCTCTCTGTCCTTTGAATATTTGGGCCTCTACTTCTCTTCAAATCGAATGGGCCTTCCTATAAACCATCCACATACCACAACCTGCGACTTTGATCTTCGTGCAGCACGTTCGATCTGCCCGATATCAACCCTCATATGAAAACCCCATGGATATTTGTCGCCCTAACATACTCCACCAGTTGTCGTCTACAGATTGTCTCACCAGTTTCAATTTGAATTCCTCCACTCATAACAAGTTATGCCCCCCACCACACCTTCCCATCTATACTCAGTCTCCCTGCAAAAGTCTGTCGTCCATGCATCACCACGTTCTTAGGCATCATCTAGCCGACTCATCAAGCGAAGATTGTTGCCTGTGCTCCATCCGAAGCTCCATCTTGACCCAAACTCAAAGCTCATACTAGTAGGAACCTCACCCCACCTTCACCAAGTTGAAATCTGCCTCTTCTGCCCCTCACGGCCTCACCTTAATACGAGCCCACCAAAAATGCCCCTTTGTTGTGCATCATCATTGACTTCAACAAAGCCACCACAAAGATCACCAATGACTTTGAATACAGAAATATCCCACAAATGCATCAAGAGTGTCATAACTCTCACCCAACACTCCACCCGGCTCGCTCTTGGCTTGTTAGACATCAAACGACGACCATCAGTCTAAAAAGAGAAAGTGGTTGCCAAAGACCCACTCTCCTAGAATACAAGTGGCATCCTTCAATGGAAAGAAAAACAGGTAATAAGCCTCTTTCCATCAATTATCTCCGTCTCTACCTTTATTATTAGCATGTATTGTCATGTCATGTCTAGATTTGTGTCATGACTAGATCTCTTTTATTAAAGTAAAGTTCTTTATGTCTTGATGGGTGGCAGACAGAACATTGTTCATCTACTATTCACTCGTACAAAACACTGTTCATCAACTGTTCACCTGTTGTCTTGTAACGAGTCTCCTCCTCTATATAAGGAGCCTCCCTATCAGTTTGTAATTCAGAGTTACTCAATATATACCCGTGTGTGTGTTCTAGCTTATTTATCTCAATCATTTCCTTCTTTGTGATTATATCTCTTTAGTGGCTAAAACTTGGTATCAAAGCCAGCAAATTCTTTCATGGCAGCTTAAATATCGATTATTTGGGGTTTCTAAAACATGTATGTCATCCGGTCTCTTTTACTTAGAAACATATGCACTGTGGTTGTCACTTTTAGTGGATTCTCCACATAAAAAATTCATTAAGCCTTGGAGCTACTTAGTGTAGATCCCTCACAAATAATTTATATGTAGTAAATTTTGATTAGTGGATACCTCGTATGAATTCTCTGTTAACCTATTAAGGTTAAAGGAGAGTTGTTTAGGATCATGTTGTAAAAGGAATTCCTAAGAATTCTCTTCAGTTTTCATGAATCTGCTCTCTCATCGTACTAGTTCTGCTGCTTCTTCCCTAGTTTCTTCATTTTCTCAGCGGTCAAATCTAGAATACTTGTATGAGTTTGAATATCTCTCAGAAGATAGTAAAGTTCTTGTTACTGATCTTCTGTTTCTAACCCTTACCAAGACATCTCTAAACCATCTTCCCCATCTGTAAAAGGGACAGTTCACCAACTTTTTTCCACCTCAAGACCATCTTCAGTTAAAAAAGTATGTTCAAGCCTCCCGTTTTGATTGTCTTATTCCAGCCACAGAGGCTGAACAACTTATTACTCTTGATTTTCCTCCTGATATGCCAAAGCAATGGCAAACCCAAGGTTATACCCATCTTCATTTTGGCGCGATCAGAATCGCTCTAACTTTTCATGGTAGAAAGGTTCTGACCAACGACTACTGCTTGACCCACAACTTCAAAGAAAAAGCTATCGAAACTATATTGAGGTCATCTCTCCCTAGTCACTTGACCAAACAGTGCTCTAGGAACCTTAACACGGTAACACCTCATATGTAAAACTATAGGTCACCATGAAATCACAATTGTCTCTCCTCCTATTCCCCACCATCACCGCAGTCTCACTAGCCATTTCGGTAACCCAAAAATTCTCACAAATGATTCCAACTCCTTCAGCAAGGAGCTCAACGCCCATGCTTCAAACTTCAAACTTTGACTGCACCTTAGCAAACCCAACCCACCCATCACTGAACGATGATTCTAGGATACAAACACCCCTCTCCTCTTGAACTCTGTTGGACCTTCACTACAACTTTAAGAAAATTTTGGACTTAGATTATTCTTGCTTCAATCCACCACAAATCTTGAGCCAAACGAATGCTTCCCTATGTTGCCAACCTCTCTCCATCGCTTTAAAGCTTCATCCACCTTCTCCACCAACCACTCAAGCTCCAACAGAAGAAAGCCAACGAATCTTTGCATTTCATAAACTCGCTCTATCACAACTAGCTCCTGTCCTTCGGCAACGAAGTCAAAGGCCAAGCTAAAGAATGTGGGTGAAGAAGGCCCAACACTAAACTCCACAAATTAGTGCTATCTGTGTAAGGAGAGAGGGTATGTTTCTCAATTGTTTATTCACCGCGAGTTCACCAAGAAATTGTGGAGTTTCGTTTTGATGCTCTTTGGAATGGATTGGGTTTTTAGAAGAAAGTGGTAGGTGTATTTTCAATTTGGAGAGAAGAGTGCCAAGAAGTATGGGGGCGTGGATTTTGGTCCCTTTGTATTTGATACAATTCATATGGTTGGAGCATAACAATAGATCTTTTTATGGTCGAGTTGTCCTTGCATAGATTGAAGAGTGTTCTTTTTGTCTTTAGTTTTGCAATTCTTTTGTAGAGCTTTTTAGTGTTTATCACTTCACTTTTGTGGTTGTGGGAGCACTTTCGGGTTTCTCCCATGTTATAAGTGGTCTTTTTCCCTTTTATATGGTTCATATTTCCATAATGCTTTTCTATAGAATCTTCAATCTTATTTACTTCTCAAAAAACTAAATAAATAATACCAATCACATATCAACTTGTGGATTTAAAGCACAGGTGGGCTCAAATATACTTCCAAATGCTTGCAAAAGTTCTCACGTTTGAAACGCGTCAAGATAAAGGAAGAATATTTCCTTCCAACATGACCATTTTACATGAGTTTCCAGTGAGTGAGAGGCTGCAGAAAAAACAGAGACAGATATGCGGTCAAAAGTGACATTCTGTACCTGCATAGCTGCATCTACCATTGTTTGAGCTTTTGTTCTTGAGGTTTGAACAATTTCATGAACAAGGGATCCTGATTCCTGAGTGTGATTTACAGACTGATCAAACGAGCTCAAGGGGCCACCAGATTCACCTAAATTGGATGTGGTCCTTGGCCCTATAAGTGGGGAGCTTCCTTGGTAGGTGTTGCGTTGCCTCAAGCAACAAAGAGCTGATGAAACCTGCTGATTAAGTTGATTGATTTTAACAATGTGCATGAGAAAATATACCTAATTGAAGATAAAAATGAGCAGAATTGAACATTAGCTCTTCGAAACCACATGCCTGCTCATTTACTTCATTCAACTGCACAAGCACAGCAGCATATTGCTTCTTAAAAGGCTCTGTGTCCTTCAAAGTGTTGTCCCCATCCTTTTGGTTTTCAAAGACATCATCATTCATGTGCCTCAATTCGGACACCACTGCTTCCTACAAGTTCCAACATGGCCCATCAACTCACTTTGAAACTATCATTTTTGATGGGATGACTTGACAAGTTTGTACAGGTAAACTTCATTTAAGGTATGTTCTGAATGCAGTTTTGAGGAAATTACTTGATGAAACATATGACATTAAATAAAAATCAAATGGTAGAAGAATAAAACACCCCCTAAAAGCAAATTAACACCACAAAATTGGTACCGAAGATGAAAAATGGTGACAAATTGAACAAGAAGTCAATTGTGAAGGCATCAGTGAAGGGTAAAAAATGGTGATTGCCTAACAGCAAAGGGGAGGAAATGGAAGCCAAGAAACAAATAAATATAAATCACTGAATCAACATTAGCAAAAATTACTCTGGATGTACGTTGTCATCAACTTTTGGTAGCATTAATACCAACTGGTCTTGGTAATTTCTGAATTATAGACATTTTCCTTTGTTGGTGACAAGAACATCACAAAGCTGCCTTTCCAATACATGGCATCCTTAAAGAATCTACACTATATGGAGGAAGGGGGAAGAAAAGAGCATTGAGGATGAATAAGTGCCAACCCAAGACAAGTTTTTGCCCATGAACAGAATAACTTAAATGTAGATATTGTTGCCCACTTGCTGTGTATATATGCTTACCCAAATAAATATGATTATATATTTTTCAAAACTCCTAATTTCTTTAAATATAATTCCACGTTAAAATAAAATCTCTTTTTCTTTAAGTTCTTACCTGTTGTTTCTCATGAGAAGTAATTCTTTTGATCTCATGGGATACGTTACCCTAATGATTTAAAACTGAATATACATGCATGCAAATAACTTAAATTTGGATACACTTGGTCTTATGAATTAAAATGAATATACTTGCATGTAAATAGCTTAAATTTCGAGTTTCAACAAGATTTATGAATAGATTTGAGAGTTTAATTTCAGTGAATTGGATATAGCCATATAGGTGAAACGAGCCACTTAAATCTAGCCCAAGAAAAGTTCTAGTTGAATATACCTATTCTACCTCTTCTCTCCACCCACCCCCAACCTATTTCAGTCCAATTCTAATTGACAGTCCTCGTACTTGATTATCAATATAAGCTGTCAGGCCTCCTATTTTATATAGAACAACAAACCTTGCACTCTTTGAATCCTCAAATAGATGGAAAGAAAGAAACAAATGTTTGAAGTGTCAAACATATCAGATTTCTGTCATATATTCAACAAGGGAGTTCACTACTCTTCTGACAAAGAAGCAAGCAGTGGGTTGTCGCACAGCATACATGTGGTTGCAACTTCAAGGTATGCACAGAGAAAGATCTTCCAGAGGGTTCTGTTAGGCGTCATAAGACATGCTTAGTGGCTAAAGGACACACTAAGATATATGGTGTTTGATTATTTGAATACTTTGTCCCCAATAGCCTGTCTTAACTTTGTCCTTAGGGGTGTAAACGAACCGACCCGAGCCTAATCAAGTTTGGGAATTTTTTGCAGTGTTCAAGCTTGGCTCGAGCTCGATTAAATTAGCTCGTTATTGTTCGAGCTCGGCTCGTTTAAGTACAACTATGTTTGAACTTGACTGGAGCTCGACTCGTATAATGTAAACGAGTCGAATCGAGCTTGAGCTCGAGTTCAAATTTGATATTTTTTTTATTTGCAACTAAATTTAAAATATCTTTTTAGAAAGATAGTAACAAAAATTTAAGAAGAAACCAAATTTAACTAAGCAAAAAACAATTTACCAAATTTTAAATCATCCATATTGTAGCAAATAACAAATAGCATCACCCTCCAAAATTAACCAATTTTTTTTTTCATCATCTATATTGTACCAAATAAAAAATAGCATCACCCTCCAAAATTAAACAAAAAAAGTTTCTTCATCATCCATATTGTAGCAAATAACAAATAATTTCACCCTCAAAGGTTGGTAACTTGGTACACGGAATGTGCCTCTTGGAAAAAAGGGAGGGAACAAGATGCCATAATTTTTTTATAAGGTATTTATATATTTATATATTTTTTATACGAGCTTAACGAGTTATTATCAAGTTGAGTTGAGTTATTAAACGAGTTGTTCATGAACTTATACGACACGAGCCGAGTTTATACGAGCTTAGCTCATTTAATAAACAAGCCTAAATTTGTGTTCATGAACATCTCGTTTACTATATGAACCGAACTCAAACGAGTTTTTATCGAGCCGAGTTTGAGCTGTTTATGAACAGCTTGGTTCGTTTGCACCCCTCTTTGTCCTAACACTTCTCTATGTCGCAGTTAGTCATTTTTGGTGATCTTTAAGAGAAATTGTATATGGACCAGCCACTTGGTTATGTTGTTTCCGAACATTTTGTGCAACGTTTGTGTAAGGCTTTATATAGCTTGAAGCAATTACCTACTATGTGGTTTGGTAGGTTTAATTCTATTGTGCTTTCATATGGTTTCAACATTTTATCTATGATCATTCTGGTTTTGTTCATCACTATTTTGCTAGCACTATTGTGTAGGTCGTCCATATTGATAATATTATTATGTCTGATTATGATCCTATTAGCATTGTTGATCTGAAACGACATTTAGGTCAGCAACTTCATACTAATGACATTTATGCTTGTAATAATCTGGGCATAATAATAACATAAATACATGTAGGATGAAGAGGATGATTATTGCTCATTGATATTTTCCTAACACTTTTTCTCTCTATTTCCTCTCTATCACTCTTCTACTACTCTTTTCTTTATACCATAAACCGATATTTTACGATTCAACTACTACCAAGTTGCTTCCTATCCAAATGGGGGTTTTATTGCCTTACAAGGAATATTACAAGCAAAAAAGAATAAATTTTTCTCATAATTAAATTTACTTGTAATGCAGACTGTAACATGAATCCTGAGTTTACTCTCCTACGGTGGGTCCAAAGTGCCCTACCTAAGACAGGTTCTCAGTTATAAAAGGGAAATCACATTGCTTCTGCTCCTGGATATTATTAAAGGTTATTTGATACCCCAGAAGGGAAATCATATAATGGAAGGACCTGTACCACACAAGGTAAATAGGGAATAAGAAAAAAAAAACTCCCTACAAGTTCATATCATCAAACTAATTAAAGCTGACACCAATGAGCTCCTTACCACAGAACTTAGTAATAATATTTGCGCTTCTACCCCAATATAAAAGCAGCCATGTTAACAGACCATAGGATCAATGCAATATCAAGTCGAGGAAATAAATAATGATTGTATGGGTGAAACCCCTAAAATGAACATGAAAAAGATTGCGTATTCATCATTAAGTATATATCACTTGAGCAAAATTAATTTCTATCGAAGAATTTAAAAGATGCATAAATAAGTTTTACTGTGACCACCTTTTTATCAAGAGCACGAGTCAACTCAGCAAGAGCTTGCACATCAGCTTCCTTTGCCTGGATCTGCGCCAGTATAGAAGGCTGAGAATTTGCTTGATTGTTGGCAGTTTCATTGGGTACAATTTTAGCCTGTGAGTTGGGATTTGTAAGAGACCCCTGGCCAAAGAAACATTTCCTTAAGTGAGTTAAAAGAATGACACACAGACAATATAACAAGATGACCATTGCACATTCAAAGGTATTGCTTAGCAGCTTAGGTAAAAGTGAAACATCTTCTTTTTACCATTTTAGTGGCACTAATTATTAAAACGCATTTCTTGAGACAGAGAGAAACAGTTGTGAGGAACTAGCTTTTTTTTTGGGTTGGGGGGAGCTTTCCATCTATGTGAGACTAATTTGGAAAGTGGACCTCCATCCTTTCGGTAGTTTTGGTGTTTATGAAAAAAAAGGAATAGGAGGTTGTTTGATGATAAGGAGTTATATGATATTTCATGAGTTCCTTGTACTGTGTCCGTGATGTATCATTTTTTTTTTCCCACTGGGATAGGGGTTGGGGTTGGTGTTGCTGAGTTCGACTGCCTTTCTCAAGTTCTCTAGCAAGATGAATTGTGCCCAGGAGGTATAGGACAACTGTTTTCCAGTTGGAGTTTTGTCAGTTCATGTGCAATCCTGCTTACTTTGCATATAGTTGGGAGCAACCCTTTTGTCTTTTTCCAATTTTTATTTCCTTATATTGCTGCTAAAAAATGTATATTAGATGATCTTGCTCAGATTATATAGCCAGATTATAATAACGAGGGCAAGGCTTTGTTACTAGACACGCAGTAGTTCAAGATTTGCATGAACTTCTGAAAGCATTCCTAAAGTAATGAAAACTCAGAAAAAATCTTCAATCTGAAACTTTTGGTGGATCTGATGAAGTTGCTTCTTGTCAGAATGTTACGATTTTGGAGTTAGCAATAAAATTTCAGAGTCCACCAAAACTTCCAGTTATTAGATAGCTATACAATAAGAACAATTATGAAAGTACTAGTGTTTCTAAAAATGAAGTCTCTCACGTGGCAACCTCATAGAAATTCAATTGCACTACACCACAACCACAAAAACGGTCAAGTTTGGTGTTCAGAAAGACAGAGAAATAGAAGATCATAAGTTCTTTTGATTATTTGACAAATAAACAAAAACCAGTTGAACCAAATTGGAATCTTCCCCATACACAATCGACCTTGTGAAATGCAGAAACCACTACCCTCACTTTCCTGGTTTTAATACATGATGTGCCATCATAAAGGTTGCCAAGCCTTAATCCTACTACACGCATACACGAAATAATTAAAATGAGGTACTACTGACCTTCGCCTGCTTTAACAAATTACTCATGGGATAAGTTGAAGGATACACATGAGACGGAACATCAACATATTCCAGGTTTTCACCAGGGGAAAATTTCATATACCCTTCTAGTCTGTTATCTTTAGCCCGCCCATTCATTTTTAGCTCACTGAAGTTCTCAAACAGTTTATCAATACTGGCTACGTTCCTTGCCACAGATGCAGGCATATTCTCTGACGGGTTTAAAGGCATGCAATCAACATCCTGCAACAATTGAAATGTTAGACCATGCCACTCAAGGGAAAGCACAAAAAAAGCACAAGAAAGAAATAAAACATTATTCGTACAAAGATCCGTAATTAAAGTGAAAAACAAACATGATTTTACCTTTACCACCTAGATAGGTAAGATATCGAAAAGGCATTAAATGCAAATTAAACTGAAAAAGCATGCATGATGAGTGCCCATACTCAGCTTCCATAGCACAAACAAGCTATTAACTTCCAGTTCACATCAATGGAGGTGATGCTTAACCCCTTGACTTTGAACTTCCCTAGCATTCCTCTTTTCTAAAGTGCCATTCACTCTTTAGCCTGAAAAGCCTATTTTTGAGACTTGCTAGAGCTTCAGTAGGTTTCTCAATAATAGAGAGATCTGTGAGAACTCTTACCCCATATCTTACCATTTTCTTGGAATTATCTGCTCAATACCATTGGCACCAGCTCTCCTCCATGGAGGAGGAGCTTCTTATTATATATTTTTCCGATTATTCTTCCTAAGCAATGGAAACAATGTTGGTGTGCGACCACATGGGTTGTGGATCAAAAGTTAGAATAACATATAATGAAACATAAGTTGCTTCTGAAGTAATAAGAGTTTTAACTATTTGGGTTAAGTTAGCAGCAGGGCCAGTCCTAAGACTTTGAGACCCTAAGCGAACTTGTAATATGGGTCCCCTCATAAATTTTAAATAAATTCAACAAATTGACTATAAAACATGAAGTAGAGAAAATATGTTTTCGTTATCTACGTTCGATTGTTAACAAAGATGGAGAGGTTACAGATGATGTAACCCATAAAATCAAAGTTGGTTGAGTCAAGTGGAGGAGTGCTTCCGGAGTTTTATGCGATCGACGGATATTTATAAGATTAAAAGGAAAATTTCATAGGAGAACTATTAGACCAGCGATTTTATATGGGACAAAATGTTATACTGCTAAGAAAGATCACATAAATAAGATGAGTGTTGTGGAAATGAGAATTTTAAGGTAGATATGTGGTAGGACTAGAAAAGAAAAAATTAGAAATGAAATGATTCGTGGAATGGTAGAGGTTGCACCAATTGAGGACAAGTTGAGAGAAAATAGATTAAGGTGATTTGGACACATATAACATAGACCAATTGATGTAGTAATAAGAAAAAAACAATAAGATCATGAGTAATAAAAACACTAGAGAGAATGGTAGAGTTACACCTAAATTGACATGGAATGCGGTATTAAGAAAAGATATAAATTTATTAAAACTACCTGAAATTATGGTTTTAACATAATAGAATGGCATAAAAGGATTTATGCAGCCGACCCCAATAGAATGGGACAAAGGCTTAGTTTAGTTTGGTTTAGTCTAGTTTGGTTTAGTCATGTTTCAACAAAATTCAATATACGAATAAAAATAAATTAAATATAACATAGCACTACTCATATATCAAGCTTTTAAGCTCATGTGTCATAACCTTTTCAACAATAAAATATATTTTTTATTCAATCTTTTGTGTTTGATCAAAAATTGTTGAAATTAAAATCAATATTTTAGGATTACAAAGTTATGCTTAATTGTATTTTGATCGTAACCTCTGTTTTTTTTATATTTTATTCATAATATTTATCATTTTAAACATTTGAATGACTTTGAAATTATATAAAATTATGAGTGCCTAAGAATAATTTGACATTAAAATTGTTGCAATTTTAAAAAAAGTTAAACTAAAAGCTATTGGGTAGTCTTGAACTTGAAACAAATAAATATAGGGTAAATTACACTGACCTCCCATGAGATTTAGCAAAATATCAACCACCTTCCCTGTGGTTTCAAAAACATCACTAACCTCCCCTGAGATTTTAATTTTAACATCAATTAAGCCCAACCGTTAAAATATTTAACGGAAACCACAATTTTCACCTCAAAACCGCCCCACCCCCAAAACTACCCCACCCCCCGAAAACCACCCCCAAACCCCAAAACCACCCCCACCCCACCCCCAAAAACCACAGCCCCAAACCCTCATGCCGCCGACTGCCGGCTCCCACACCGCCACCAAAACCTCTGGGCCCACTGACCACCGGTCCGCCACCGCCAAAACATCCCCTGCTCTCTCTCTGCTCTCTCCCTCTGCCGTCTCTCTCTCTCTCTCTCCGCGACACAGAGCGCGGGAAAATGAGAGGCGGAGGATTTGTGTCAGATTTTCGGCGATCTTCCTGGAGCAGCGCCGCCGCGTGAGCTTGAGAGTGAGCTTGGGCTTAGGTGGCGATTAGAGAAAACAGCC
>JAULJZ010000019.1:10437698-10465567 GCA_032270985.1 Heliamphora pulchella | reverse complement strand
GCTTTCCTGTTCTAATGGCAGAGGCTCTCGGTCCGGATACTAATTGATTCCCTTTTGCCTTCACTCATGAGGATTTATGCCTATCCTTTTGATGCGTAACAGACACGGTTTCCAGTAATCCATACTTGTCAACAAGATCATCTTCTTCTTTGACCAACGTTGAAGACTCTGACATGAAAACACAAAATAAAGTAGAGTGTAAATCATAATATCCAGAACTAATAGTGACAGCAAAATAAATGGTAGCATAGAACGTCTGTGTGTGTGTGTGTGTGTGTGTGTGAATATATGACATCCACAAAGCTTGCCCACAGACTTGAATTGAAATCTGATATTCCCTCATTACTGTGAACATGCCAAGAGCCAATAACACAAAGATCAAGCATATATAGAGGAAGAGCTCCAAATGTGCTAAAAGTGGAATTAACAAAAAAAATGATAAGAGAGGAAAGTGAATCAAGATGAAGTTCACTTGGTTCTGATGCACATTCAACTATTCCATGTAGAAATTACGTAGTTTCAGGCTAGGAATTGAACATAAAGCCATATTTTAGGATTTACACAAAATCTTTCTTAAGATTGTAACATTGTATTCAGCAACTCTCACCCGAATGAAAGCCCCCCACTCATGCCTTGAATAGTTGAATGCGATCAGGCCAAGGAATATCACTTTGTGCATTAAGAAAAATTTCACAACCTGATATTTACACAGCTGGCCACTATTTTTGCGTTTGCATTCTTTTGTTTTTAATCAACTAAATCTCCTCTCCTAAAGCATGAGATTCCCAGCCAGAACACTATTTGCAGAGAACTGACCACTTCAAATGAAATCACTAATGCCAAAAGAAAAAAGATCATACTCTGTCATTGTCAACCAATATAGCATGATTGATCAGGATGGCCAGAAAAGTTGACATATGGTCACTTTCTGGCTGACAAACATGAATAAAAAACATAAGAAATGATACTTCCAAAGGACCCAAAAAGGAAAGGGAGATAAAAATACACTCCCTCAACATCCTTTTGCAAAGAATGGCACCAAAAGAAGTTATACAGAGAGAGGAAAAGCAGCAATCCAAGTTCTTTTTGAATTGGATATTGAATAGGCTAAGTTAGGGGTAGCGCCCTCTCTCTACGGTTTTGTTGAACTTTTCAAGTCTGGGGGCCCTTGGGGGAATTTTTGAGAATGATAGATTATAGGATAACACTTTCTAAGGCTGAAAGGGATGGTACAATAGCAATCTAATTACATTGGAAACAAACTAGTTCCACGTTTTGCTGGTTTCCATATTATATTATGTTGTTTAATTTAACAGCTATTATGCTTAGGGAATTTCTACATAAAGTTCTTTTGATTTTAATGTCTTTCCTAGTTTGGTCAGTCACTATCTTGATTGACTCTACATTCAACCATGCAACATAAGGGGTGTTTGGCAAAACTACTACTAGTAGCTTATAAATTGTAGCTTATAGCAGAAGTTGTGAGTACTTGGTAAGATTGTAACTTGTAACTGAAATAAAAAAAATAGTTGTAATTTGTAGCAGAAGTTGTGGGCGTTTATAATAGATTGTAACTTATAAGTAAAAGTAGTAGCAGAAAGCTAAAAGTAGAAGCTAAAAGCTTTTCCAAACACCCTCATAGTATTTTAAGAGTTACTATTAATGTGTTAAGTCACCAATTATTCTAAAAACTTAAACTGTTAGTAAATGGTCGGCTAAGCACCACTCGCCCGACCCCGTCTTGCTTGGTTAGCTCCAGCAAGGATGGGAATATCTCCCCCCAGAAATTGTGGAGAGATTTGCACGATTAACTAGTCAACGCGTCGTTGAGGATTCTGTGGACCTTTTACGGCGAGATTTGAGGGATCTGGCCCTATCAACATAGGAGAGGGTCGCCTAATACTCTTATATAAGGCGGGTGGCCACTCCAATATCAAGGTAAGTGTTAGCCCAAGGGCAATTTATATTATTTTGATGATTCTATTAAATTGAATTTTCTAATTAAAATATTTAAAAAGATATTATATTTAAATGTTATTCAAAAAGGTTGAGTCTGACACTACACGCAAATATGTCGACACTTTATGCCATTTGTGCTGACACTTAGTGCTAAATAGATTGACACTTAATGTTCTTGAACAGAACGTTTTGTGTTAACACCAATTGATTTTTAGGTCGATACCTACAGGCAAAGCACGCTTGACAAACTCAAGCGTGTCAACACCATTATGGTTTAGGGTCGACACCTCTAACAACTTTGCTTGAGACGTTTCAGGAGAACAGGTTGTGTCGACACCAATGCTCGATTGGGTCGACATCTTCAGTATTGGACCAGAATCCAAGTTGAGTCGACAGCAGTTACAACCTATGTCGACACCAAGTCGAGTCCCGAAGAGCATGATAAATCGACACCAACATACGCATAGTTGACACTCCAACACTTTGATGGAAATCAACTTGTGTCAACACCAATGCACACAAAAGTCGACACCAACTGATTCTCCAGACCTCCAGATGCTAGTGTCGACACCAAAGATGATATGAGTCGATACTTAGACACCATCCGGAAAACTCAAAGTGTGTCGACACTAACAAAGCAATGAGTCGACACCAAGACATCAAGTCATCCCCCGGAACCCATATGTGTCGACACCATTGAACAGATGAGTCGACACCAAAGGCACTCTCCTAAATACAAGAAGTTTGGGCCGACACCAATGAAGATAAGGGTCAACACCAAAATTTCAGTAGTCAAAGTTGAACTTGCTAGGTCGACACCAAAGTGAGAAGTGTCGACACCAAAGTGAGAAGTGTCGACACCGATTTTCCAGCAGCCAAAGTCGGACTGGCTAAGTCGACACCAAAGACAAGCAGTGTCGACACCGAATTTTCAGTAGCTAAAGTCTCTCAACTGAGTCGACACCTGAGCAGACATGAAACCTTGAGTCGACATCAAGGTTCAAGCTGAAAAACTGGAGTAATAAAAGGGCCAATACCAAAAGTACCATGAGTCAATACCAAAGTGTGGGTGATGAAAATCCAAAAGTTTGGTCGACACCTCAAGAAAAATGAGTCGACACTTTTGTCTGAGAACCAAGGCCAAAACCAACTTGTGCCGACACCAAGGAGCTTTGTGTCGACACCTGCGACGAAATTCAAAAAGTGGCGCTGGTTCAAACGGTAGCATTTTCAAAGAACTAATTGCCTCCACAAACTACCAACGGTCATTTACTTCAGCAGGCTATAAAATGAGTAAATTTTAGAGTTTCAAACTTCTGAATTACTGTTCTATTGATTGCATTGAAAGCCAATATTCTTCTCTTAGATCATTAAAGGCTTATTTACTCCTCCAGTCCAAATTCTCTCACTCCCTTGCTCATTTATTATCAAATCATTCTAAGGAGTGATTGTGAGTGAATCTCTGATTTAATTTCATTTATTGTAAAGGGAAAGCCACCCTTATAATCCTTTAAGAGAGTGAGCTGAACTTATTAAAGAAGAACTGAAGTGTGTTTAGAAAAAAAGGCTTTTGAATGCGCCTGTAAAGCATTCGTTGATAGTGCAAATTCTCAACAGGAATCTTGAGGAGTGGATGTAGGCTTGAAAGAATCTGAACCACCATAAATCTTAGTATCTGGTTCAAATTTTTCTCTTACCTATTTAATTTCAGTGCTGCACTTTTACTGTTGCTTATTGCTATATTTGTTTTGTGAAATTGAAAAAGTTTTTCAAAAGGTTTTTAAAATTATTATTATTGTTTTAAAACCCAATTCACTGGGACTAACAGTAAGACATCTCTAAAACCTTTATGGTCTTTTTTTTTCTTATTACTTGAAGGGAAAACTGACTTAATTATCGGAGGATACTCGACTGGCACCCCACAGGTGAATGTTTTCTGACCTTTCAGGTCTCTTAAAGTAGGCGACGGGGTTCAACCAAAAAGGGGAGCTACTCAGGCAAAACTACAACCGGCTTGAATCCATCTAATCGAGGTATTATTTTGGCGCCGTCTGCGAGAACTCTTTTTCTTTGTCGATGGTGGAAACAAGAGCCATGATCTCCGATAATAACCATTAACACCCACCGCTGGTGGAAGGACAGCCTAACCCACGCATTGTCAACACCTGGCCCAGATGGTCCAAGAGCTCGTGCAACAAACGCATCGATCCACCCAACGCGGAAGGGGCGAACCTTGTGCCGCCAAACCCTAGGGGATTTAGTCAACCTAGTCCCACAAATGACGACGTTTCCCCCTTCCAACATCACGGGCCTAAAGGGCACACCAACAGAGAAGAGGTGGAAAGCCATCAGATCAGTCTAGGGGGGGCTTGACCCATTTCGCCCTGAAAATTTTTATCCCGAGGTCAAAACCGAAGTCTCTACTACACTCGAACTCGAAATGAAACGTATGAGAGCAACTTCAAAATGTCATGGAGGCGGTGAAAGGAAAAATGGCCGGAAGTGTTGACGAACTAGTCCAAAGGACATATCTCTCTTTCTCCCCGGCAATAATGATGGAACCGCTGCCGTCAAAATTTAAAATGCCCCAGATTGAAGCATTCGACGGTACAAAGGACCCTCTGGACCATCTAGAAACCTACAAAACTTTTTATGCACCTCTACGCTGTCCCTAACGAGATCATGTGTCGAGTGTTCTCAACCACCTTGAAGGGATCGGCCCGTGTCTAATACAGCCGCCTCAAATCAAGGTCGGTCAACACGTTCATGCAGCTAAGCAAACTCTTCATCAAACACTTTATTAGAGGTCAAAGGCACCGTCGGTCAGCTACCTACCTACTGAATATCAAGCAAGCGAGCGGAGAGCCCCTTAGAGATTGTCTCCAAGTTTAATACGGAAGCACTCTAGGTCAATGACGGGGACGACAAGGTGGCCCAGGCAGCATTCATGGGAGGGTTACAGCCCACCAAGTTTCTGTTTTTCCTGTCCAAGGCATCGCCATAAAGTATGGCCGAACTGATGGCCAAAGCCCAAAGATATATGAACGCCAGAAAGGATAAGGCACCCAGGGCCGAACCAAAAAGGAAGACCGAACGTCAGCGACCGAATGAACCTGGCCGATCAAGGAGGTCGAGAGAGATTAAAAAAGTTAATCTCGATCAGACAGACAACAAGAGGCCGCGAATTCCCCCCAGCCGCTTTGAGAGGTATACTCCTCTGAACACACTGGCTGACGAAATCCTGTTGCAGATACATGACGACTCCGATCTAAAGTGGCCAAAGAAACTGAGAACCACGGCAAATCGAAGGAACCAAGACAAGTATTACAAATTTCATAAAGATCATAGGCATAACACTAAAGACTGCTTTGATCTAAAAGAGCAAATAAAAGCATTAATCTCGAAAGGCCGGCTACAGCGACTCGTAGCTAACCGACCAGTCAGGGACGAGCCGAGAAATGAGCAAGAGGATGCCCCTACAGACTGAGAAATAGCTGGAGAAGTTCGAGTCATAGCAGGTGGATTTACAGGAGGGGACACCAACTCGTCTAGACGAGCATACTCAAGGAGATTGCAAGTAGAGGAACTGATACAAGTTTACACCACTGATCAGTCGACAGCAGACTGGACAACACAGAGGACATCATTACCTTTTCAGAGCAAGACAGAGAGGGGTTCAACACCCCCGTGATGACCTCTTGGTATTTACAATGGTACTGGCCAACTACTGAGTACGGCGAATACTAATAGACAATGGGAGCTCAATGGATATCATATTCCTAAAAGCTTTTGAATAGCTTAACATTAGCAAAAATCTGCTCACACTCGTCAAATCTCCCCTGGTCAGGTTCCCAGGAGAAAGGATCCACCCTCTGGGAGCCATTGAACTACCCTTCACTATGGGGGTCAATCCACCCTCGACAATTGCCCTTCAGCATACAACGCCATATTGAGGAAAACGGTCCTCAACCTTTTTAGGGCCGTTACTTCCACGTACAGCCTTACTATGAAATTCCCAACTACAACGGGGTCAGACATCTTAGAGCCGATCAAATCACCGCGAGAGAATGTTACGCAACCTCCTTAAGAGGTCCAAGCAGCATGGAATCATTAACGATTGAAACACTACATTCCTGAGAAGAAAACAAAAGGGAAAGGCCCAAGCCGGCTGAGGAGTGCTTGGTCACCCGCTCAACGCAGACCGACCGGATCAAAAGATTTTTGTCAACACCCTCTTGCCAAAGCCTGAATAGCAGCAACTAGTACAGTTCCTCAAACGACATCAGAGTGTGTTTGCTTGGACCCATGAAGACATGCCAGGAATACAAGCGGAGGTAATGGTACATCGGCTAAACGTAAACGCAAGTCACCGACCGATCAGGCAAAAACCTAGAACTTTCACAAAAGAAAGGAATGAGGCGATCTCCATGGAAGTCGGCAAATTACTAGAGGCAAGTTTCATCACAGAGGTACACTACCTAGAGTGATTGGCCAACGGCGTATTGGTAAAGAAGACCAACGAAAAATGGAGGATGTGTGTGGATTTCACAGACTTGAACAATGCTTGCCCCAAGGATAGTTATCCCTTATCGCGAATTGACCAATTGGTGGACTCAATAGCTATACACGAGCGCCTCAGCTTCATGAACGCTTTCTCAGGATACAACCAGATCAAGATGCATCCCACAGATCGAGAAAAGATCTCTTTCATAACTAACTGGGGACTTTACTGTTACGTCATGTCATCCGGCTTCAAGAATGCAGGAGTACCATATCAACGGTTGGTAAATCGGATGTTTAAAGAACAACTCGGGAGAAACATGGAGGTTTACATGAACGATATGCTAACAAAGAGCAGGAAGGCCGAAAACCATCTTGCCGATCTAAAAGAGACGTTCCAAGTACTCGAGAGGTATGACATGAGGCTGAACCCCCAAAATGCGCATTTGGCGTAACCGGGGTAAACTTTCTCAGTTTTATCACAAGTCAAAGGGGAATTGAGGCAAACCCTGAGAAAATCAGAGCAATCATGGAAATGCTTCCCGCGCAGATCACGAAAGAGGTACAAAAGCTCACGGGCAGAATAGCAGCACACAATCGATTCGTCTCCCGAGTGACCGATCGGCGCCTCCCTTTCCTCAAGCCCTTGAAGAAAGCGTTTGAATAGACAGAGGAGTGTGATAGGGCATTTGAAGAACTTAAATGTTACCTCTCTACCCCTCCTCTGCTATCCCGAGCAAACCCCAACGAAGGGCTATTCCTCTACCTGGACGTTTCCGAGTCCGCGATGAGTGCAGCCTTGATCAGAGAAGACATAAAAGGGATTCAATTGCCCGTGTATTATATCAGCCGAGCGTACCGAGGAGCCGAAAGCAAATATGCCGACTTAGAAAAGTTGGCATTCGCACTAGTCGTTTCAGCAAGACGAATGCGCCCTTGCTTTCAGGCCCATACCATAGTGATACTAACCGACCAGCCCCTACGACAGGTGATGCAAAAGCAGATCTTTCGGGACGATAGGCTAAGTGGTCCATGTAGATGGGAGAATTCGACATAAGGTACCAGCCTCGAATAATCAAAAAAGCCAGGCTCTCGTTGATTTTGTCGTGGAATTCACGGGAAAAACGAGTGAGGGAGAAAAGGGTCTAAGGCTGTTGGGCTATCCAAAGCCCTTCGAGCTCGAGACGTTCGAAACAACCAAAGTCTGGCAGGTTAATGTGGACGGCTCGACCAATGCAGAAGCAAGTGGAGCCGAGATCGTTCTTGTCTCACCACAACGAGACGTACTTGAATGTTCGCTCCATTTATGTTTCAAAACCAGTAACAATGAGGCAGAGTACAAAGCAGAAATTGCAGGGATGAGACTTGCTCGGGCAGTTGGAGCTAAGCAAATCAAGATGTGCAGCAACTCCCAGTTAGTGGTCGGTCAAATGCAGGACGAGTTTGAGGCCAAGAAAGAAAGGATGGCAGCCTAAAGCCGCATAGAGGTAAGGCAGGTATTTCCAATGCTTCTCAATCGCTCAAGTACCCAGGGAGCAGAACCAACAAACAGATGCCTTAGCCAAGATAGCCTCCGCCCCCGAAGAGGAACAGGATGAGAGCGCTCCACTCCAATACCTTGCAGAACCAGGATTGGAATAGAAGGAACATGAAATCCCCGAGATAGGAGAAACTCAAGTACAAGTGACTTGGATTGAACCAATCATGGCCTACCTCAAGGAAGGAATAAGCTCGACCGATCCAACCGAAGCTAGAAGGTTGAGGCATGTGGCCAGCAGGTATGCGATACTAGACGGACAGCTTTACAAGCACAGTTTTTCCCTACCATACCTTAGATGCTTGATGGAAAAGGAAGCAGGTTATGTAATGAGAGAAATTCATGAGGAAGTATGCGAAAACCATGCAGGGGGCGAGCCCTAGCGCACAAAGCTTTGCGAGCAGGATACTACTGGCCGACCATGCCACGAGACACCTTCGACCTGGTAAAAAAATGCAAGTGTCAAAGGTTTGCAAATGTGCCGAGACAGCCACCCACGGAGATGACGGTAATCACCTTCCCTGGCCTTTCGCTCAGTGGGGAGTAGACCTGGTCGATCCCTTTCCACTCGGGAAAGGGCATACCAAGTTTACTATAGTGACTATCGACTACTTCACCAAATTGGTAGAGGCCGAGCCGCTGGCCAAGATAACAGAGGCAAACACTGTAAGCTTCATTTGGAAGTCCATCGTTTGTAGGTTTAGAACACCAAGGGTCATAATAAGCAACAACAGGAGGCAGTTTGACAACAAAAAGTACATGGAATTTTGTGAACAACTAGGCATCATGGTGCATTACACCACTCCAGCTCACGCTCAAGCTAACGGATAGGTCGAGGTGACAAATCGAACGCTCGTCAAGATGATCAAGACAGAGCTTAAAAATGCGAAGGGGCTGTGGGCAGAAGAATTGCCGAGTATCCTGTGGGCGTACCGAACGACCGCACGAACCGCCATGGGAGAAACGCCATTCATGCTAGCCTTCAAGACCGAAGAGGTCATACCGGTCAAAATCGAACTATCGAGCGCTCGAGTAAGTCAATTCGAAGAGAAAGACAACGAAGAGGTCCTTCGAGCTAACCTTGATACTCTTGAAGAAACAAGGGAGCAGGCGGCAATCCCGATGGTAGTATACCAACAGAAGGTGAAACGGCAATTCGACAAGAAGGTCAGAGGGTGAGAATTCGCCAAGGGAGACCTCGTCCTGAGAAAAGTAACCCAATCCACCAAGGATCCCCAATAGGGAAAGCTGGGACCAAGCTAAGAAAGACCCTACCAAGTAGATCAAAGGATCAGAGCAAGAGTTTATTGGATTAAAGAACTGGCTGGCGAAGTACTGTCGCACCTTTGGAATGCAGAGCACTTAAAGGAAGTACTATCAGTGATGTATTAAGATTGAATATTAATAAAAGACCTAATTCTGAAACTCCTTCGATATAAGAACCTACAGTATAGTAGCTAACAAATCGAGCCCCGAGATGACTCGATCAGCCCAAGTAGTTCAGGGCTAGCTAGAGCCCGACCAAGGCCTTACCCCTTTCACCCACTTACAAGACGACTCAGTCAGCCCAAGTAGGTCAGGGCTAGCCAGAGCCCGACCAAGGCCTTAGCCTTTTCATCGAGCTTACAAGATGACTCGGTCGGACCAAGTAGGTTAGGCTAGCCAAAGCCCGATCAAGGCCTTAGCCCTTTCATCGAGCTTACAGGACGACTCGGTCGGCCCAAGTAGGTCAGGGCAAGCTAAAGCCCAACCAAGGCCTTAGCCCTTTCATCGAGCTTACAAGACGACTCGGTCGACCCAAGTAGGTCAGGGCTAGCTAGAGCCTGACCAACCCTTATCCTTTTCATCAGGCTTACAAGACAACTCGGTCGCTAGAGCCCGACGAAGGCCTTAGCCCTTTTATCGAGCTTACAAGACGACTCGGCCGCCCAAGTAGGTCAGGGCTAGCTAGAGCCCGACCAAACCCTTATCCCTTTCATCGGGCTTACAAGACAACTCGGTCGGCTCAAGTAGGTCAGGGCTAGCTAGAGCCTAACCAAGGCCTTACCCCTTTCATCGGGCTTACAAGACGACTCGGTAGGCCCAAGTAGGCCAGGGCTAGCTAGAGCCCGACCAAGGCCTTAGCTCCCTTCTAACTCTCTAATAACTCGATCGGCCACAATGCACATTGTTTTGCAAAGGTTAAGAGCTATTAGAGAGTTAGGCGATCTGTTGAGAATAAGGCGAGATATTAAGCAAGTAATAAAGAAACACAAAAAATAAATAGTAATTAAGCAACACAAAAAATAGATAAAATATTACCAAACACGACCCAAATATTAGCTGACAACAAAATATTTGTTCAAACTTGCAAAATTTCTGAAATATTGTTTTTAAGGTAGAGTGCAAAAACAAAGATCTCCCAAACATTCAAACGGGAGGGATTTTAGGGTCATCGTCTTCGGGCAGGAAAGAAGAGAAGTTCTGATCTTTATGGGCAGCGGCTGTGCGGGCCTTCATCTTCTCGAAGCCACTAAGATAGTGCTCGTCCATCTCGACAACGTACTCCTCAAAAGCTTTGAATTTCTCCACGGCAGCTCCCTCCGTGCTGCCAAGTTGGGCAGTCAGCTCCAGCACTTTTGTCCTACTCGCACCCTCTAGTAGTCTTTTTGCGGTGACAACCTGTTTCTCCAAATCGTCTTATCCTCTTTTCAGCCAGTGACGACTCCTCTTTAGCCCACCTCAGCTTCTTGTCCTTCTCAAATAGCTCAGCCTTGAGCCGAGGAATGTCCTCGGATAGCTTGGCACGTTTCTCCTTCAAAGACGTGGCCAGGGCAACTACCAAACAAAGGTGCATCTCGCGCTGATGACACCGTTGAGACAAGTGAACTGATTGAACACACACCTACTAAGTACAAAAGAACCAAGCAATAGATATAAGCAGCAACAAACAACGGATAAGAACAAAGAGTATGTGAAGGAAAGGAAAAGAGTACTAACCCGAGTGAGGTCAAGAAGATCTCTGGCTATCTGGCTCATAGCAACAGAGTTAAGAGCCTCAACATCTTCCCCAATGAATTGTTGCATCTTCTGTCGGGTGGCCTTAAAATTGCTCAGAATGCCCTCTTGAGGGGGAGAGGAAGATGATGGGAGAGACGACACCGGAACTACAAGTATGGGAGCCAACTGAGTAGCCTCTTCTTCAAGATGAGCCACGTGCTCAGCATCCACAGTAGGGGCCTCCAAGTTGACTACTGTCTTCCCGAATGAAATGGGGAATCTCGCAGAGATAGAGTAGATACCCCTTATCGCTTCGATAAGAGTTGAGGCTTCTTAACCAGCACCTTAGGCTCAGAGGCCGCCCGAGCACAAATTTTCGCCATTAGGGCTTTATCTACCTTCTTCGACATATCTAATAAAAGGACAAAAATAAGAGTCAAAGCATTAGAGAATGTTCGACGACGATATAAACAGCAAAAAGGTAAAGGGTCAAACAAATCTCACGGGAAATGGAAGGGCTCAATAAAAAGGCGCTAAGCTTCTCAGCTGTCACCAGATGACTAAAAGATCTGATCGGGAATCCCTTGGCGGTCTCCACTCGGCCTTTAGCCGCTAAGTTGAGAAGAGGCTCAGGGGTAATGTTGCCCGACTGAGGGTCGCCTCATACTCTCTGAATCCTAGGAACATTGGGACCTAATTCTCTCAGCTCAGGAGCTCTCATCCCTCACCAAAAATGAAGAAAAATTTGTTCTTCCAGTGTTTATTAGAGGAAGGACATCCCTAGACGAGGGCCCAATCTTCAGAAAAGGATTGGAAGAAATACCACTCGGGTTGCTTCTCTATAGACCTATAACAATAAAGAAACTCCTCTACTGTAAGATGGTTTAAACCTTGGTTGGACTCCTCCCACAAGATAATACATCCGAGTAGGATGCGCCATGCATTAGAGAGAAGCTGACTAGGGGACAGACCCAGAAAAGTAAAGAATTCCCTAACCAATCAAGGGAACGATAATCGAAGTCCAGTTGAGAAGGCGTGTTCATATAAACACACCTCCCCAGTTGAGGATGAACAAGCCCCTTCCCTAGAGGAAGGAATCCTGAGCCAAAATATGGCAGGAATAGAGTAATTCTCTCGCAACCGCTAGAGATCAGAAAAGCTAGTAGAAGAAGAAATTATCTCGGTGGCAAAACCTCTAGTCGAGTCCACATGTTGCTTGAGGCCAGAGCTTGAGGTCTCACCCCCAACCTCAACAGAGTTGGAAAGAGAACGGGTTCTCTTCGAATTCGAGCCAACAGTTTGGAGAAACTTTCTCAAAATAAGGGATTCCTAAAACGAACGATTTTACTGAAGGAGAGTGGTGGTTATGGCGAAGAAAAAAAGACAAGCGGTTCAACAAATACAAAGGGGAAGGGTCCAAAAATGGCGGGACTGAGGAAGCCAGAGCTACGAAAATGAATATAAAAAAGGGGGGGGGCAAAGGAAGAGCGGAGGCAGACTTATCAAGGAAGAAGCTCCTGAAAAGGAGAGAAATTGGGAACTCTAAAGAGGCGCAAGTAGCACAAAATTCATCAGAAGAGGAAGCAAATTCAAATAAAGACCCCCCAACTGGTTATTTAAAACAAGCATGGTTGGATGACAAAGATGCAATCCAGCTTGAAAATCCAACGGATATAAAGACGACCCTAGAGAGCCGTTGAACATGCAAAGGGGACCGTAGGGATTGCGACAAGTGTAAGTAAGGTGTTGTACTGTTCCGAGGTAAAATCGAAAAGACAGGCATTAAAAATCAAGGCACCTCGTATGCCGTGACGTTGCCAAAATAAATGCTCACAACGGTTGAACATTCCTCAGAGCACGTGACTTACGACATCTCGGGAATGGGGGACAAGTAATGAGTATCACTCGGTCAGCTTGTCAAAGGTCGGTTGAGCACCACTCGCCCGACCCCGTCTTGCTCGGTTAGCTCCAGCAAGGATGGGAAGATCTCCCCCCGAAAATTGTGGAGAGATTTGCTCAATTAACCAGTTAACGCGTCATTGAGGATTTTGTGGACCTCTTACGGCGAGATTTGGAGGATCTGGCCCAATCAACATAGGAGAGGCCGAGAGGGTTTCCTAATACTCTTATATAAGGGGGTGGCCACTCCAATATCAAGGTAAGACATCTCTAAAACCTTAACGGTCTATTCTTTTCTTATTATTTGAAGGGAAGATTGACTTAATCATCGGAGGGTACTCGGTCAACACCCCACCGGTGTCCAGTTGTTTGTTTTCTGACCTTTCAAATCTCTCAAAGTAGGCGACAGGGGTTCAACCAAGATGGAGAGTTACTCAGGCATGACTGCAACTGGCTCGAATCCATGCAATCGAGGTATCAACTATTAATGTGTTAAGTCACCAATTATTTCAAAAGTTTAAACTGTTAGTAAATGGGCTCAACAACGTATATCAAGCTATCCAATACTCCATCTCATGTGCTACCCTATCTCGCATGTGAAAAGGCAAAAAACTGAATAGATGCACCAACACACATAGTGTACAATAACAAATATAACAGAAAAATACATTATGAGAATTGAACACCAAGACCTCGTGGAACCATAACTCTAATACCATGTTAAGTCACCAATTGTCCCAGAAGCTTAAGTTATTGGGAAATGGTCCCAACAATGTATATCAAGCTATCCAATCAATTGTCTCAAAAGCTTAAACTTTAGAAAATGGGCTCAACAGTGTATATCAAACTATCCAACACTCTCCCTCACATGCGACCTTATGTCACACGTGGAGAGGCGAACAAACTGAATAGGTGCACCAACACACAGAGTGCACAATAACAAATATAACAGGAAAACACATCACGAGACTTTAACCCAAGACCTCATGGAACTAGTGCTCCGATACTATATTAAGTTACCAATTGTCCCATAAGTTTAAACTATTAGGAAATGAGCCCAATAATGTATATCAAGTTATCCAACAATATGAAAGACAGTTCTTGATTGCCTTGCTCATGAGCATTCTCGGCGGTTGACAATAAGACTATTCTATGTATTTTGTTGTGAGGGTTAATTCCTTGCCTTATGACAAAACATACCAGCTGATATGTGTCATTGATTTTGTCCTACAATTGGTTAGAGGTTGACAAATTTTGTGATGAGAGATATCAAAGTTGATGATGTCAAAATTGGATGACCATAGAACGAACAAGGATTTCCACAAAAATTTTAAGTCATGGTGGAGCAGGTAGGATGATGTCTCAAAAACCTTTTCTACTTGAGCATTGCTAACACATATTTTTAGGTAGGAAAAACAAATTTTTAATTATTTACTCCCAGACAAACAAGGAATTATGGCCAGGCACTCTATCGATGCCATTAGTTAGTTATTACAAAGAGATTGTGGTGAGGGTTTTACCGGATATACATTAAGAGTTTAGGAGTTGAGACATTTTCAAATTTCAATTTGTTAATAACAGATTATCTCCTCATCCACAGTAGGCTCAGTTTCCAGGTGTTCATCCAGTGTTGTCCCTTTTGTGTGTGATTTTCTGTACTCAGCCAGATGGGAGGTCTCCGTCCTTACACTTATAATGAAGTGATTACCCGGTGGTATTAAATAAAATAGTAGCATGCAAACCAAGAAACAAATTTCCCTTTGTTTCCATCAAAACAGCTGAAATGACACACTAGTGGAAGACGATGATTTAGTGTTTCCATCGAAAAATGGCAAAATATTGTGAAAAACATGAAAACCAACGAAACATAGCAACAAAAGGCTTTATTTTATAAATGGCAATATCACATAAATGTTTTAATTATGTTAACAAAAACTTGAATGTCACGTAAATGCTTTTAATATTTTCTAAGGAAAAAGATGCATTTATTGTTTTAATAAGAATTATAATTAGTGGCAATGAAATACTACTAATAATACCTCGTACCATTTTATTTGATAATTCATTTGAAGCAACTTAATAATTTTCGGTTCGAAACAACGTCTGGATTTTGATTTTACACTTGTTCCTTTTAATGATTCCCTAAATCTGATTATGCTTAATTAACAAGTATTAGGCTTTTATACATTTAGATATGTTCCAGTATATGTTTCTAACATTCCATGTATCTTCTAATTCTTTTGTCTCTCTCGATAAGTTATCAAAACATTTATAAAATGTTTTTGTTTTCATGCTCATCAAAATAACACCGTGACACCGAAATGAAATTTTGATCCTTTAAAGTAAACTTCATTGTACTTGCACATCTAATTATGTATAAGCAATAATATCAAATTTCAAATTCCTTTAGTGGGAAAATATTATTCAGTGGAGAAGAGAGAATTTTTATCTCAAGCAGAAAGTAGATAAAATGGAGACAAACTGTTTGAGATAATTTAAAACAAGAAGCCGAGCACAATGCACAACATATACCACAGACTAAGCAAGCCAAATGACCAAAAAAGAAACAATAGAATGAATTTAATCATATACAATGAATGCAAGTTAGATCTTTTTGACAGTCACAGAATTCTTAGAAGAAAAAATAAAAGTAAAAACAAGTTTACACGAGACATATCTCGTGCAGGCTTCTCAAGTCACCAATTAATTGACCTATATGATCTTCGAAAGCTAAGATCTCACAATGTATATGAACATACCTTTTTCAATTGTTGTGGCTGGCATCATCAATGATAAATCAGCCAAAGTTTGCAGGGCATCAAAAGCAGACCCTTCATCTGCACAACAATAATTATCAAAGTCAACAGAATGAAACATGAAGTTAAAATGCCCACTCAATCATTAAACATATACTAGTGCGAAGTTTGTTTTTGTCATCATATTAGGCAAAAAATAATGCTAAAATAAACTGCCAATCTTTAAGAAAAAATAAAAATAAAAATGTTAGGGAAAGAATTACAATATCCACAATAGATCTTCCACAAGATTTCACTCCTTGTTCACATAATAAAAGAAAACATCCAAAAAGAACCAAGATAGATAAGAATAATATATACTTAGCTTGTGTTTGGACTAGCTTTTTTTTAAAAGCTTTTTGCTTAAGCCTCTCAAAAAGCCCATTTGTTTGGCTTTCCACTGTAATTAATTGGCATTTTTCACATCTTTCTATATTTACTTTTTTACAAAGCCAAAAAGCGAAAAAACCTATAAAAAAAAGCTAGGCCAAACACAATCTTAGAAATCATAAAATTGGTTCTTTTTTCATGACTCTGATTTCTGTTGGAAAAAAGTCAAGTATTTCAGGTCATGATGCACGCTAGTACGAGTCTTGCACAGCCTCTTATCAAATCACAAGCCTTCGTGAATTCATTCTCTCTGTGGGTCATTTCAGCTGCATCACCATCATTTCTTTTCTATTAAAATGGCAAGTTAGAAAGACAATTTGGATCCAATTTGATGAAGTATTGAATGATCAAATCTCGAAAGATACCAAAACAGCATATAAACCCATTTGGCCTATATCGCTATACAAGCTCAACATCTTACAGAGAGATTGGGCTTAAATGCACCAAATAGCACAATGGCTCCATGTATGAGGTTTTTGTGTAGATCGAATGTGTCACATGACTAACGCACAAGGGCAAGGACCCTTTAATCTTAAAAATGGTACAATAACATGTGGATGATGAAATCCCATCATAAATGTAGAAACCACCTACTAAGAACTCCGAACCGAAGCTATGGTTCAGAGAAAAAATCATGTTAGAACCTCGTCCCTACCGAGAAAGAACTGTGTTTCCAACAACGATAAAAATTTTGAATATAATAATTTCAAAGGAATAAAAGAAAAGCTACCAAACAAGAAAAACTATACAGCAACCGTGAGATTATAGAAATCGACAAACTTGATTGAAATCAACAAACTTGAGGAAAGAGGATGAGACAGAGAGTGTAAAGAGTTGGTGATGTACTGACCATGAAAACTCAAGTGCAACCATGCTAGAATCTATACCAAACCTTGACCAGAAGCAGCAGAATGGCTCCTAGTGCTTTGTATTGACATAATCCTTATTACTTACATTTAAAAAAATGTAGTTGAAAGTCGAAACCAAACTCTAATAATTATTGATATTTTAACAAAGATGCTACAACTAAGTCAAAAAAAAAATCTTCCAATACATAAACCGAACGAAACACTAATAGCTCAAGGCACTTTCAAAATACTATGGCTGCAATCCCTTCTTGCAGAGCTAGGCTTTGAGGAAAGAGGATCATCTCAGTTATTTTGTGACAACAAATCTGCAATTATGCTTGCCTTTGATTCAATGCTTCATGAACAGACGAAGTATATAGAGGTGAAATATTCACTATATTCGAGAAAAAGTTCGAGCAGGCACTCTGACTCACTCTTTTGTCTCTTCATCCTATCAGACTATGAACATGTTCACTAAATCTGTAAGACCATCATTGCTCCGATCATCAATTGTCACTTTAAGCTTGATTGACATCCTTGCTCCAACTTGAGGGGAGTATTGGAAGCAATATTAGAACCAATATATTTGGCAATAAGGATCTCATTTATCATGAGTTGATTACTAGAATCAACACATTAGGAAATTTTAATCTTGTTGATTATGATTAGATTTGCGAATTTATTTTCCTTCCTTTTCTATAATTCTATTTCATCAGTATAAATAGATTGCTATACCTTTTTTAAGGTAAGCTAAAAAATACACAATTCTTTTATTCTTTTAGAACAGCAGAACTAAAGTGATCAAACCATACACGAGGAGATTGTTTCAAACCGTACAAAGCCTTATGTAAGCAACGAACAAGGTGCTCAGTACTCGGCACAACATACCCAGAGGGATGAGCCAATAGACCTCTTCCTAAAGATCACCATAAAGAAAAGCGTTATTGATATCAAATTGATACAGTAGCCAAGAATGACTAGCAGCAACTGACAGAAGAATCCAAACAGAATTAAGATAAGCCACAGGAAAAAAAGTCTTCAAATAATTAACACCATATGCCTGAGTATAGCCTTTAGCCACCAAAAGAGCTTTAAGGAGCTCGACAGACCTATCAGGAAGAAATTTGAAAGTATATACCCAACGAAAATCGACATGTTGTTTCTTAGGAGGAAGAGGAGTAAGCTCCCAAGTTTGATTCTTATAAATAGCACTTATCTCCTCATCCATAGCGTGGTTCCAACCAGATAAAGACACAGTGCTTATGAGAGGAAAGAACAAAAATAGCAGACAAGACACTACCAGGGAAGTGAAGACATGAAGAGACGCGATCATATGAAACAAACTGAGCAATAGGATATTGATTACAATAATGTTTACCTCGGTGCAAGGCGAAGGATAAGTCATCAGCCGATGGAGAAGAGGGGAGATGGAGCAAAAAACCCAATGGAGAAGATGTTGTCGGGCCATAATGGACAACCCTCTTGAGATAACAGATACACCTGTAAAGGGCGTTTAGGGTTAAAGTAGGAGAAGTTGGCACCCCCTCACGACAGTGGCTAAAGTCGGAGGATAACTCCTTACTAGAGGAAGTGAACAAAGTAATCGACTCAAAAAATGTGACATCGGCACTGACAAAATAAAGACGAGATTCAAGATGATAACATATATATCCCTTTTGAGTACGAGAGTAACTTAGAAAAACACATTTCTAGACCCGAGGAGAAAGCTTATCAAGATCGGAATCGAGAACCTGAACAAAGGCCACACAACCAAACACCCGGGGAGTGAGAGAGAAAGGAGGAGAATCGGGATATAATAAGAAAAAAGGAGACTTCTAGTTAAGAACAACAAAAGGCATACGATTAATGAAATGACAAGAAGTAAGAACAGCGTTCTCCAAAAGTGCTTCGGTACCTGCAAGTGAAATAGCAAGGTGCGTGCAACAACAATGCTTACGTTCAGCCACACCATTCTGCTGAGAGGCATGAGCATAACTAGTATGATGAATGATACTACGATCAACGTAGAAACGGTCAATAGTCGACTGCATATATTTTAAGGCATTATCAAATCGAAAAACATTGATACACTTGTCAAACTGGATAAAAGTTTTATTATAAAACTAAAGAGCACAGAGCTGTTTCATAAAAATTAAGGAAAAAAAAGTCAAGTCAAGTGAGAAAAATGATCAACAAAAATACCGAAATAAAAATATCCACCAAGACTACAAATTTGGGAAGGATCCCAAATATTTGTATGGACAAGATCAAAAGACCCAGAATTTCGACCATAACTACTACTCGAAAAGGAATTATGATGATGCATGCCGAACAAACAAGCTTCACACTTAAAACTAGACATAAGACTCGAAGACAGAATAACAAACTTCATCTTGGACCAAGACAGATGACCCAAGCGAAGATGCCACTGAAGGGGAGAAATATAAATACTCAAGGCAAAGCTAGTGGTGCTAGGTTGGCGATCAATATCCAAAAAATAAAGACCATCTTTATCATAACCCCAAACCAATCATCCTATTGGCCTGGAGGTCTTGAAAAACAAAAAGGGAAAGGGAAAAACGTTATAAAACAATGTAAGGCTTTAGTTAACTGACTCATAGAGAGCAAGTTGAATGGAAAGTTAGGAACATAAAGACTTAAGGCAAGGAAAGTGACAAGAGGAACATTTGCTAAGATAATGATGATGAGTGCGAACCAAATTACGAAAAAAAAAAAAGATAGATTACCGAACATAGGGAAAATGGCATCAGAATCGAGAACCCATGATGAAAGCGAAGTAGTAGCACATGTAATATTACTTGAGTTTGCTGAAGTAGCAGTGAAAGCAACAGGATAAACAGAGCTTAATGTCTGAACAAGCTCACTCATTTAATCATAATAACGCCAGAGAAGCAACCTAACTAGGAGGTTCTGAAGAGATGGAAGGTTATGTCTGGGAAAGTCCATTAGTAACTTGATTAGCATGGCTAAACTCACCATACTTCCACCAACAGTGTGATTCAATATGATTAGTACCACCACAAATAATCATACTTCCGATCAGTGTGACCACTAGGACAACCACAACTACGTGAACCACCACAGGAACCACAACCTCCTTGAATAGTGCAATGACTACCATTCTATGAAACAAAAGCTTAAGACTCAAAAATAGTTGGGGATGGACTGGGAATATTCCCCTAGCGAAGAAAGTGGTAGTCGAGAATAGGCATTAGTAGTAGTAGGTAACGTCTCACTTGCAAGAATCTGATCTTTGAATCCCCGCAGATCAGGGTTTAAACCAGAAAACAAAGAGGCAACTATAAAGTCCTCCCAATGACACCATTACTACACTAAATCAGTAGTAAAAGGTCAATGCTGCAACAACTAATCCCAAACTCTTTAGATTGCTATAATATTCAATTAGAGACTTACGAGACCGTTTAGTATTAAAAATTTGCCGATAAAGTTCATAGGAGGCAGCAAGAGAATTCCAATTTTTCTTTGACGTATCACAAAATTCCACTATAGTGGCACTATGGGGATCCAAATTGTGCCACAACCAACTCGTAACCGCTGAGTACATACTTTCCTAATCTGCTTGTTGAGAAGCCCTTGTGCACGAGGAAAATCAGTAATTTAACTCAACAATTTCTTCCTCTGGGAAAAACTTTAAATGCATGAGCCCAAGCAAATAATTCATCCCATTGAGGCACTTAGATGTAAACACATCTGTGTAACTTATCATCTTTGAGAAGCACAAATTTATCCTCGACTATAACAAAGAAACCAACAAATAATAGGAGCGAGTAAAATAAAAGTAACTTAGCAATCGACCAAACAAGGCGTATGCAAAACAGGTCATGAACCAAAAAGGTCGAGAAACCCAGTTGCTAATCGAATCAGATCAAGGACCAATTACTCACCGTGAATCAAATCAAATCAAAAGCCTACCAAATCAAGCAGACCACGAACCAAAATTCCATGGGAAACCAGATTGCCAAAATCGCGACGCGAATCAAATGGGGGCAGCGTCAAGCAAAAGGGCTTTGATAAAAAAGAAAAGGGCTTCAGCTTCAATCGTGAATCGAATGGTAGTTGAATCAAAGTCAAAGGCTTCATTGTCGATCAGAAGGGCTTCAATCAAAAATAGGCTTCAGCCTTTTGCGACCTTAAAATTGTTCAATTCGAATTCCCCGAATAGGGGGGGGTAGGTCAAAAAAGAGCTTCGTACGAACTTAGATCGCGAACCAAAAAGGCTTCAATCAACCCTCTAAACAACAATCAAAGACCAAATTAGCATCCAATCAAACGCAAACTAGTAATTTTGAGACCAATCGTATGGGTTTGAAGCATGGAAAACATCGATTGAACCTCCAATTTGCATATCGAGAAATTAGGGCTCCGAATGTGAAAGAAACCGAAATTAGGAATTATGCTTTAGATCATTTAAAAAAATGTACAAAAATCACAATAAGAAAGAGGAGATCGAGACGATTCTAGAGGAGCAAGAGGCGATCTCCAACGACCGCATAAACGCTGACGTCAGCATGACATCAGCTATTTCGGTGGCCTTCTAAAAACTTTTGGATGATCCGATGTAGTATTAGAATAACAGAAACGCTCAAATACCAAGTTGAAGTACAAAGTACTAAAAACTTGGGGTTTTGAGAGAAAGAGAAGAGAGGAGGAAAAAAGATAAAGAAATAGGTTTAGGAACTTAATGAACTCCTTTCACCTCACATCTATTTATATTAAATCCAGAACAACATAATTACAATAATACCCTTAAGACTGAGGAATAAAACTAAATGCTTACAAAATGTTTCGAAAAGTGGGGAAAAAACTGTATATAAAGTATTCAATTATTTTATGTGGCAAAGAGATCCTCATATGCATGATCTAACCATCTTCCATCAAGTTACCAAGTGTGAGTTTGTGTGTTCATGGAATAACTAATAACGCAACTGAGAACAACAATAGAGACTACGCCTGAACAAAAAATGTAAATATCTTATTCATGAGAAAAAAGGTATAAATATTTTTCTCACTAAAATCCCACAGAAGAAAACAAAAGGAAAACAACAGCAGATAAGATCTTAAAACTTGGACCGAATTATTTACACACCTCTTTTGAAGAGAACCTTTTTACTTTTCTTCCTTGAAACTTGAGAAGAGGAGCGTGCAACTTTTCCATCGGTAACCTCAAATTCAAGTTTTCCTCTGACAGCACCTATGTTTTGCCCCTCTTCTGTCCCACTACAGGCTTCCTTAATGTCATCCAAATGGTTGTTTCCAATGTCGTCAACCTCTAACTTCTTTCCATGAAGCCTTCTTCCCTTCCTGACTTCTGCAGTACCAACACCTTCGGTTTCCATCAAATAATTTCTATTCCTTGCAAAATCACCATTATCACCTTCCATGCTTCCTATGCTTCCTTCAAACCCATCTTCATCCATTTCACTACCGAGCTTGCCACTGGTCAATTCCAATTCAGCACGCTATATCCAAATACGGTTCCCAATCAATAAAATCATTTCTTAAGGGTATATGAAAAAAAGGGTACAAAAATCATTGATAATGATCGGATATTACCATCCTTTCACCACTCTGAATCGGTGATGACATAACGCTCCCTGTTCTTCTGTTAGGAGTGTGAGAAACTTGGGGAGAGCCACCTTTTTGTGAAGCCTCTGCCAGTGCTAATGCTACCACATGAGCAACATCATCATCATGAGCATCAACCTTTAGTTTCAAGCCTTGCCTAGACAGAGAAAAGAACTTTTCCCCATTAACTTTCTCATAAGAATATGAAACAGGGAAGCGAGGTGTCCTTTTCCCCACAGCACGAGGTCGACTTCCTGCGGCAAATCCAAAGCAACCTTGCCATAGTTAAGCCTATATCATTTTAATTCTGAAAAATGGGGGAAAATGTAACGCTAGATCGAAAACCAACAGGAAGTAAATAAACATTCAGTACACAAAATAGAATCTGGTTCTCATGTTTTTTGTCTGGTGTCAAAGCTTTGAAAAAAGCGCTTTTCTGGGTAAGTTTTTAATTTTAATTTACAAAATCAACAGCTCCACATCAAAAGCTAGGCCCCAAAAGTAAGTCAGTTGGAAACACTTGAAGACTGAACAAAAAGCAGTAATGCAACCCATTCCCTCACCAAAATGCCCCTTCAAACCTAAGGGAAGGGCAAACAAGTGCACATCCACTATTACCCATGGAAGAGATAGAGGGAGGAGGTTACTTGGATCCCTTAAAAGTCATTTTCACAAGATCATACCAAGTGAGCGCCTCTTCTTCAACAATGACAAACAACCAGAACTTGATGCAACCGGCTGGGAATGCAAAAGAAAGTGCCCATCAGATCCCACAGAGGTACTAGGCCGAAATTTACCCCGACCACGCTTTTGAGATTTTTGGGATGTCCCTGTACCATCATTGCTCTCTTGTTCACTGTCACTTCCTTCCTGCCAGGTCACAATACAAGAACTTAGATACACACAGGCTGTCTCAACAGGTCTCAGTGTTTATATTCATAATAATAAAAAATGGAGATGCAATTGGCAATAACTTGATTTAATTCAAACATCTATATTGGTAAATTTTTAATAACATATTACTTTACATGCCATGTGCGCAAATCCATCATTTTTCTCTATGTGGTAATGCTTTATGCTATGCTTGTATGCTAATTACTTGGGCATACAATACTAGTGTCCAGGATCCCAGATCATGCCAAAGTGAGACTCTTGAAGAGTTATATTTTTTACGTGAATGTGAAATTGAACAAGTAATGTTCATATGCTTCAAGGAAACTTTGTGAACATGTGCGTTTTAATGATTTCATGTTCATTGTTTTATAAATCAAGGTGCTTTAATTGACTGATGTGATGTTTGCTACATTTTGAACTCCATATTAATAGGAGTTCAGAACAATTAAGTTACGCGTTAATCAAAGTTAAAATAATATTAACCAAGTAAATTTAATTAGTTAACTATTTGTGATTAATTAACAGTAAGTCTGGATTAATTAGTATTAACCAAGGTGATTAGCGTGCATTGGTGAAACACACCCCTCTTTGGTGTCTTGTGACACCTCCTACTTGTTTAGATGACCAATAGGCATCGATAGCCATGTTTTAAGTTAGATATAGGTTTGAATTTTCACAAAATACAAAAAAGGGTAGGAGACAAACAAGAAGGTCTCATATGAAATCTGAATCTCAAGGAAGATAAGAGATAAAGAAACAAAATCTAAGAAAGAAGAGAAAAGGAGAAGAACACCAAAGAGGGATTGCTTACAACTCCAAATTAATGTAAGAACTTTCATCTTCAACCTATTTCTTTCATTTTAATCAAAACAAAACCTTTCCAAAAATATGTTATGACAGGATTCTGATGGAACTATTGTCAGAAAGTGAAGAAAAGTGTGAAAGGAAACTCTAATCTCAAGAGCACTTCGATAGATGTTATCATCACATACTTTAGTTGAAACTTTGAGGGACACTTTTTAGAACCATATCGTGGCATTTTCATGTGAAATTCAAGTATTGTAGAGCTTTACGTGTCAACTTTAATGCCCAAAAATCATAACTGAGTTTTGAGCTGACTAAAAGGAATTACACATGCAATGGTAGGGTGTCAGTAGTAAATGAAATTTTCAAAAGCTAAAAATGGGGTCTGTTCATGGTGAATTCTGATGACCTAGGTCAGATTATATGCTTTGAAAGAAAGATGAGTTGAGTTTCTAGTTCAAGAAGCAGCGCATCATTTAGAGGTTCCCTAGTGGGTTATGATCAAAACACTAAAATGCGTCAGAGCATTCTGCTAGTAGCATCAAGGGTTAACTTTGAAGCTTAATCTGAATCCTTCTATGAGGGTTTTGTTGATGAGCCAAACCCTTATAAAGTCTAAGAAGCCTATTTTCCTTCCCGACAAATGGATTGCAATTATGAGTTTTGTAAAGGTTTTTATAGTAAAATATTAAAGAGAGCTCAAGGTGCCCTATGTATATAAGTAAGGATACAATTACATAACTTCAGGATACATACGAGTTTAGCTTTGGACGGCCTTTAAGAACTCAATGAAGATAATTAAAACTTAAGAAAAGCTTAAAATGAATTGGAATAATGCAAATGATTTAGATTTTGAATAAAGTACGTGAATTGACGTGGCTACCTTGCATTTAAGCATAATTTCAATGTGTTTATGAATTGATTGTGTAGGACTTGTCAGCAAAAAAATAATCGAAGTTGATTAAAGCCGTAAGGTGAGTAATGGGGATGCTAGAATAAGATATCAACTTAGATTTAACTAATGCAATATCTATGTATCTTCAGTGGAGTTTCCTACTATGCTCTAAACACTTTATTCAAATGTCATATTCTCAATAGATTTTAGAAAACAAGGAGATTTTTTTGTGCAAAAATGGATTTGCAAGTTATCATGTGTCTGTCTTCAAAAGGTCTAACAAAGGGGGAGGGACTTGAAATAAATCCTTTAGTGTCGGGAAAAGGAAAGGGGGGTTCATTTGACTGGTATAGATGATGAGAGTAAACATCTTTCCACTACTTTAAGTAATTTAGGTTCACCCCGTGGAGAATTTTAAGTATTAGTATGCTATGACTATGCTATATGCATGACATTGCAAGTACATTTTTATAAGATAATTATGGTGGGATCCTATTTTAAGATTTTTAAGAATTTGTTTAGGAATAAGTACTCTTCACTTTTTGACTATGCCTCTTTTGAATATGTTTCCTTTTTAATGTTACCGTTTTGAATGATTGAAGAAGTGTGATAAATACACCCAGGATGACGTGGCGTTGATAGTTAGTTTTGTGTTTTAAATTTTAAAATTTTATAACTTTTGTTAAATACACTTTTTTTAATAACATTTATATATTTAGAATTTATATATGATATAAACTGAAAAATTTCTCATTTGTTGACAATAAGAAATAGTGTACAATGACAAAGAAAAATATAAGGAGTTCAAAGAGAATTATTCTGACTGCGAAAAGAGAAAGCAACCAAAGTTAGGGTTAGCTCCCTTATCACTATTAGGCTCTTTTACCATAATAAGTAAAATTTCGAACTTTATTCACGAAATAGGATTTTTAAACTTTATTCCCAATCTACGTAAAAACGTGTTTAGCAAACACACTTTATGTACGAATGTGTTTCAAAAAGGCTTAGTTTTGGATAAAAAAATGTTTAGCTTTTACGGTCCAATTTATTGTTATAATTAAAGCGTTTTTGCTATACACATTTTATTGTTTTTGTAAAGAAAACGTGTTCGCTAATAACGTTTTCAAGTTTTATACGGAAAACATGATTGACAAAAACACTTTTAAGTATAAAACATAATGCATTTGTAAATAAAATAGTTTTGCTAACGTTTTAAAGTTTTATACTGAAAAAGTGTTTGGCAAAAACGCTTTAAGTGTAAAACTTTTTACACATAAAACGTTTTTAGTAAACACGTTTCATTAAAGAAGTCGTGTTTGCTAAACATGTATTTAACGTACTTCGAATCTCATCTTCTTCTATTTTTTGCCAAACACGTTTTTAACGTTATATTACCACAAACTCAGCTTCATTCTCTCAGACGCGATCTCTCTCGTTATAAGTTATAAGTTAGAACCAAACTTCATTCTCCTCTTTGCCAAACACATTATAAGTTAGAACCATGGGCGCAGCGATCTCTCTCTCAGACGTGATCTCTCTCCCCGTCTCTGCCTCCCTCTCGATCTCTCATCTTTGCTCAAGGTAAGTTTTTTACAACTGGAATTCTCTTCTTTTGGACGGCTATCTAGTACTCTATGAGTGTAATTTTATTTTATTCTTTTGAGGTAACTACAATCTGAACTTAGGGGTTCTCTCTCTCTCTCTCTCTCTCTCTCAATAGTCCATTTCTCATAATAGAGCATCTCCCATCGAACCCACCTTATATCCACAGCATTTTCAGTGAGTTCCCAGAACACAGCATTTTTGGTGGGTTTTGAACTCAGTTTTTTTCTTATAGCATCAACATAACTAAAGGGTGTAATATATATAGCATTAACTTCATTTTTCACTATAGCATCAACATATCTTTGTCAAACGCATTTTTTGGTGGGTTCATAAAAAAAATGGTGGGTTCTAAAAGCAAACCCTTTTTTGGTATTGGTAAGTAAGGATCTTTCTCTAATCCTGTATGGTGTCTGGTTATAGAAAAAAACCAAGATCTGTTAGTTCTTGGATATGCCTATTTTTAGGTGTGTTCATGCAATTCTATTCGCTTTGAACAAATAAATATGTCGTTAAGTTAAGGGTATTATTGTACTTTTAGTGTTTTTGTTGATCGTATTATAAATAACAAGGAATAGGGTGGAAACCCTAAGTTTTGTGCTCTCATTCATTGTTCTTCTCAATCTCTCTCTTCCTCCTTTTCACTTCCACACTTTTCAATAATTCTAACATGGTATCAGAGTACGATCCTATGTAAACATCTTCATTTTTTCGTTTTTTGTTTCCTCACAATCGTCGAATTTAAGAAAAAAAAAAACTTCCATGATGATCGTCTGGGTCCCAAAACTTGATTTCTGATTTTTCCCAATTTTTCCCGTAATTGTTTCATGTTTTTCCCCAATTTTTTCCATTTTCGGCGCCGCTAGAGTTCGTTCTTACAAATCGCGATTGCGCCGTTGTTTTCCTTCAATTGATGGTCTGTTCCTCCTTTATGGGTGCCGACAAGGAGTTTTTGAGGGTCGAATCAACCTTATTTGATGTTCGGAGTTGATTTTAAGCTCGGATTGGATGGTTTTGTCGACGTCGCGACTGTTTTTGCGTGTTTTTCGCAGCTGTCTTGCCTTCCCTGCTTTGTTTCCGTCAATTTCAGATGATTTCGGTTCTGTAAGGGTTCACCAATATTGATTCAAGTTCTTGGATGTTTGATTCAAGTTTCCAGC